>WNWK01031854.1:0-22381 GCA_009830355.1 Cherax destructor
GATCAATTGTTACAGGGTTCTATTTTCCGAGACGTTATTGTGTTGACTAGATACTTAAGCTTTAACACATGAGAACTTCATACAATGAAAATTTCACAAGATCTCACAATTTCGGGAGATTTTAGAGAATAAAGCTCTAGACCAATAGCTTCTCAATTTAAGTTAAAATGAGTAAGCAATGAAGACTTTCTCTATAACCAGAGAGTTGCTGTATGTCTATTTACTGCACTCACCTCTGACGTAAGCTGCGTCAGGCGAGTAGTAATCAGAGGTGGTAAACAAACATTAAATAGTTGTTACCACTGTTGTTATATATATATATATATATATATATATATATATATATATATATATATATATATATATATATATATATATATATATATATATATATATATATATATATATTGTAGTAGTTGGTAGACAGCAACCACCCAGGGAGGTACTACCGTCCTGCCAAGTGAATGTGAAGCAGAAACCTGTAACTGTTTTACATGATGGTAGGATTGCTGGTGTCTTTTTTCTGTCTCATAAACACGCTGGATAACAGACATATCTTGCTACTTCTACTTACACTTAGGTCACACTACACAGGCATGCACATGCATATATATACATGGACATATCTGGGTTTTTTCTTCTTTTTCTTAATATCTCTTGTTCTTCTTTATTTCCTCTATTCTCCATGGGAAAGTGGAAAAGAATCTTTCCTCCGTAAGCCATGTGTGTCGTACGAGGCGACTAAAATGCCAAGAACAATGGGCTAGTAGCCCCTTCTCTTGTATACATTACTAAAAAAGAAAAGAAGAAAAACTTTATAAAACTGGGTTGTTTGAATGTGCGTGGATGTATGCGGATGATAAGAAAGATGATTGCTGATGTTATGAATGAAAAGAATTTGGGATGTCCTGGCCCTAAGTGAAACAAAGCTGAAGGGGTAGGTGAGTTTCAGTGGGAGAAAAAATGGGATTAAGTCAGAGTATCTGAGGGGTTAGAGCTAAGGAAGGGGGTAGCAATAATGTTGAAGGATCAGTTATGGAAGGAGAAGGGGGAAAAATTTATGTGGATCAAAATAAGGGTCTGATGCGAAAGTGGGTCATGATAAGTGTGTATGACCCTGAAGAAGAGAGGAGTATAGAGGAGAGAGAATGATTTTGAGAGATGTTAAGCGAATGTATAGGAACTTCTGAACCAAGTGAGAGGGTAATTATGTTAGGGACCTAAATGCTAAAGTAGGAGAAACATTTGAGAGGGTGGTAGAGTTTGGGGTGCCAGGTGTAAATGATAATGGGAGCCTTTGATTGAACTTTGTATAGAAAGGGGTTTAGTTATAGGCAATACATATTTTAAGAAAAAGAGGATAAATAAGTATACAAGATAAGATGTAGGGCGTAATGACAGTAGTTTGTTGGACTATGTATTGGTAGATAAAAGACTGTTGAGCAGACTTTAGGATGTACATGTTTAAAGATGGGCCACAGATATATCAAATCACTTTTTAGTTGTAGCTACAGTGAGAGTAAAAGGTAGATGGGATGCAAGAAAAATAGAAGCAGCAAGTAAGAAAGAGGTGAAGGTTTATAAACTAAAAGAGGAGGCAGTTAGGGTAAGATATAAACAATGTTTGGAGGATAGATGGGCTAGTGAGAGTATAGGTAATGGGGTTGATGTATGGGGTAGGTTTAAGAATGTAGTGTTAGAGTGTTCAGCAGAAGTTTGTGGTTATAGGAAAGTGGGTGCGGGAGGGAAGAAGAGCGATTGGTGAAATAATGATGTAAAGAGAGTAGTAAGGGAGAAAAAGTTATAATATGAGAGGTTTTTACAAAGTAGAAGTGATGCAAGGAGGGAAGAGTATATGGAGAGAAAAAGAGAGGTTAAGAGAGTGGTGAAGCAATGTAAAAAGAGAGCAAATGAGAGAGTGGGTGAGATGTTATCAACAAATTTTGTTGAATATAAGAAAAAAAATTGGAGAGAGATAAATGTGTTGAGAAAGCCTAGGGAACGAATGGATTCGATAGTCAAAAATAGGAGAGGAGAGTTATTAAACGGAGAGATAGAGGTATCAGGAAGATGGAGGGAATATTTTGAGGAAATGCAAAAAGTTGATGAAGATAGGGGAAGCTGTGATTTCGTGTATTAGGCAAGGAGGAATAACATCTAATAGGAGTGAGGCTGTACTTGAGTCCTGGAGATGGGAAGTACAGTGTCTGCACTCTGAAGGAGGGGTGTTAATGTTGCAGTTTTATAACTGTAGTGTGAACGCACTTCTGGTAAGACAGTGATGGAGTGAATGATGATGATGAAAGTTTTTCTTTTTTTTAGGCCACCCTGCCTTGGTGGGAAACGGCCGATGTGTTAATAAATAAAAAAAAATAATAAACCCTCATTTTCAGTCACTTTAAGTTTAGGATTTTAATGTTTGTAACAATTTATATGTCAAAATTTGTTCAAATTTTAATATAATCTTTTCATTTTTCAGATAAACCCTTCAGTTAGGAAAGGAAAAAGGAAAAGAACAGTGCAGAGAGAGTGCCACCAGTTTAATGAAGAATGGAGCGTAAAGTACTTTTTTGTACAAGCAGGTGATAAAGCCTTGTGTGTCGTATGCCACGAAACTGTTGCATTTTTGAAGGAGTACAATGTACGCTGGCACTGTGAGACTAAACATAAACTAAGTTATTCCTAATTCACAGGAACACGACATTCAGAACAAAATTGAATCACTGCAACGCAGGTTGCTTTCCCAGCAAGATTTTTTAAGCAGAAAAGAGCTGAAAATGCAAAACAAACTATTAGAATATAACCTGGGTTGGAATAAACTGCAGTGCATAACAACTGATGGAGGAAAGAACATGTCTGGGGTGAAGAAAGGTTTTGTTGGACAGATCACACAAGCTTGTGAGGATGGTGGATTCTCAAAGCCCATGATTGTGGGTTGAATTATCCATCAGCAAGCATTGTGAGGAAAGTATGTGGATATATCTTGCGTTCTGAAACCTGTTGTTTCAACAGTGAATTTCATTCTATCTCACGGGCTTAACCATCGAAAGTTTCAGGATTTTCTGAAAGAAACTGATTCTGAGTTTCTTGACTTGCCTTAATACACAGCAGAAAAGTTTGAAGAAGGAAATCTGATCTAATTTTATTAATCTTTATAGCCTGAACAGTTTCCAAATTTGAAACTATTTCCTTGTGGATTCATATCAGTTTTTGGCACAATGTTCCCTTGTGAACAAATATTTTAAAAAATGAAATGTATTAAGTCCAAATATCGCTCAAATTTATCTGATCATCCAAATTAAACTTATTCATTTCAATTTTATTCATTCATTTATATTAATTTGTAAGACAGATTTTTGTTTTTGGTCAGCGAAATTGTGTAAAATATATGATGTGGCCCTCGAATTGAAATGAGGAGACACCTTGTTTACATTATGCTGACGACTACAATAAGGGGTGCCCAATATTTTTGCTTGTTGCTCGGGAAGGTTCCCAGGACTCCACTCACATTAGTCCCAATTATGGTCATCAGATAAGAGGGACTACTAGAAGTTCTGAAGAACCATTAGCTGGGAGGAGAAGGGCAACCTCAAGGCAAGCCAGTGTATGACTCTATAGAACCTAAAATGTTGGTGAAAAGGTACTAACTGTGGAACCTATACCTGTTAACACCTTGAGGTGAAGAAAGGATGACCTACCAAAACAATATCATTAAGACACATGGGAGGCGTAAGCTAGAAAAAAAGGGAGCAAATTATCCCACGTACACCAAAACCCAGTGATGTAATATGATACTTTGGAGGCGGTGCCAGGCGGCGATCATATTATGCCACATATTATTCATTCTGGAGTATTTACTATGTTTATTTGTTATTTATATTGCCTATTATGTCATAATATATCAATTGTGATAGATATAAAAGATGTAGTATTGATAATAGCGTTATAATGAAGCATATTCCCCGGCTATCCTGAGTCAGGAATTTCTGCTGATGCAATCAAATGTTCTAGAAGGTTCCTGATTGGCTGGAAATCTTCTTATAATCCCCGCCCACTCTGTTATGATGCCAAATCGTCAATTGTTATATAAGTAAGAATGCTACAAGAAATTAAGGAAAAAAATTGGGGGAAAAATACGAAAATTCACGAAATGTCACCGACCTACTACGGTTGTTGGCGTCACCAGTGTGTTATAAACGACTATAATTCCTTGTAGGAATGTTGTAGAACCATTGGCCGCCCAGCTCTTGACGGGTGCGGTGTACTGTTCCCTGGGCTGCCACCTAGTGGTGATCAACGATAACTTCATTTTCTGTAAACATGGCGCGCAAGCAGACGCAGGATCAACACAGTCTGCATAGATATGGTGACTGGGGCTTTGCAAACGGCTACTGCGGCTACAGTTCTGCCCAACATATTAAGAGAGCGTTTATGGTTTGGAGACTGCAGATTTGTATGGCGTGGCGCTCAACGGCGTAATAGAGTCTTTGTAAAACTCTTAACGGCTGAGGGTATCGAAAGGACTGTCGACCGCCATCAAGACAGAGTCTATACGGTACATTCTGGCCTACAAGTACGACTGAAAGACGTGTCGCATACTTACACTTGGATTAGGGTTAAGAATGTGCCGTTTGAATCGGACTCGTGGACATTAGCGAAGTATTTGGAGCTTACGGCATTGTGCATGCTGCCATGCCCGGGAAGTGGAGCGAGGGTCCGATGGTGGGCATTTTTGAGGGACATACTCACTGAAAATGACATTACGCAGGCCGATTCCATCTTACATCGTACTGCCAGAATTTAGGACTCAGCTATACGTGACGTACATGGGACAGCAAAGGACCTGCAGGTTGTGCTGGGCGTACGAGCATGTGGCTGCTGACTGCATGCGGAGGACGGGACAACGGGTGGATACTGGACGACGAGACCTGGAAGTAAGGACGCACGAGGTTGTGCAGGATCCGGTGGATTCTAAGGAGGCCAGAACTAGATTATGGAGCGAGATTGTTGATGGATCGCAGGTGTGTCATACGTTGCCAAAGGTGTCTGTACAGGAGGCTGCTGCTGGTGGCGAGATGCACCCAGGCAACGGCGAGGATTCCCCTTTGGGGGAGGTATTACGGAGATATTGGACGACCCGTTGCCAGTACTTAGTGTGGAGGCATGTGAAGGTTTGGATGCGGCAGTGAGTGTGGTAGATGAGTTGGTGAGTAGCAGTGTTGAGCAGCAGTCTTTAGTCAGAGAGCATGTATCGGTTGAGGTGCATCGGCAAGAGAGCGACGAGAGGGATGATAGTATGGCGGTGCTGGATCGAGGAAGCGGTCGGGCACAGTGACTGATAGTGAAGATGTATTGACCCCAGCACAGAGGACAGGTAAAAGTCGATGGTGGAGGTGGCGAGAAAGGACCTGGGAGTTTTGCATGATAGAGAAAGGTCAAGGGTGGGAGGCAGTTGAGTAAAACAGGAGGTAAAGGGAAGGCGGTCTCGCAGCCTCCACCGCGGCCTAAGGGCAAACCCTTACAATTGTTTTCAAGTGTCTAACATTAAACGTAAATGGTCTGCGGGAGGAAATTAAAAGGGCTTGGGTAGAATGCACATTGAGGAGGTATGGTGTGAATGTAGTTTTTTTTAAGAACATAATTTTCGGTGTGGAAGCGAGTTGCAGTTGAAGGGATATAAGGTGTATGCTGGTTTATCGGGAAATTAAAGGGTGGGGTGGCAGTAGCAGTCGCAGACTCTAGCCCTTTTAAATTATAGCTTGGGAAGAGTGTGGGGGTCGGATAGTGAGGGTAGAGGGGAGTGGGGTGGAGTGCGGGTATGTTTCATGGGTGTATACATGCCAGCAGAACATTCAAGGAAGGTGAAGGTGGAATTTGTAAGGGATGTAATGATATATGCTTTCAGGGGTTTACCTGGGTGTCAATAGTTGGGGGATTTTAACTGCATAATTCGGGAGAGGATGTTGAGCCTAGGGGCGGGTGTGTGTTGGTTGAACTGAGGGATTTATTAAGAAGTGCGGGGTTGGGGATGTAGTTGGGGTAGGGGTTCTGGGAGCATACTTTTGTTAGGGGGTTATGGGGCTAGGTTAGATAGGATTTATGTTTCCGGGTCTGTTGTGGTGGGTAGGATTAGTTATTTGGATGTGGGTTTTTCTGATCACAGGGGGTGTTGGCTGAGGTAGATTGGTCAGGAGTAGCTAAGTGGTATAGGGGATATTGGAAATTGAATGTTATGTTGTTATCGGGTGAGGATAAAAGGGTTGAGTTTGCGGGATGGTGGGGTAGGTTATGGGAACGAGGGCGTCGGGAGGAAGATTTGGTGGGTTGGTGGGTGTCGGTGGTAAAACCACGCATACATATGTTTTATCAGAGATTGTGAAAGGAGGAGGCGGAATGGTGATATGGGATGCAACGATATTTAGAAGGCCTGCTACAGAGTTGTTATGTAAGAGGGGGATATGCAGTTACGGGGGAGATTAGGGAATTGAAAAATAGGTTGATAGAAATACAGAATGAGAGGTTTGGGGCGTGTAGGATGAAGGCGGGTATAGATGATGTTTTGTGGGGGATAAACCCTCAAAATATGTGTTAGGTCAATGTAGAGTGCGTAGGGAGAGAAGGACAATGGAATATGTGGAAGTAGAGGAGAGTGCAGATGGTTATGAGCCGGGAATGAATATTAGAGGAACAGAGGTGATAGGGGTGTACGTGGACAAGTGGTTTCAGAGGTACCTGAGTAGTGTGGATGTGGAGTTGAAGGCTTGTAATATTCTTACAGAGGGGATTGTGGGGAGGTTAGAGGAGGGGGATAGGGAGGGTATGGGGGGTAATCAGCGAAGAGGAGGTATGGGAGGCAGTGAGTGGGCTTAGTAAAGGCAAAGCTCCTGGAATAGATGGGTTGGCAAATGAGTTTTATAGGGAACACTGGGATAGTATGAGAGGTTGTGTGGTGGAAGTGATGAATCGGATGAAGAGGGATAGGAGGATGGGGAAAGGGATGGGGATGGGTGTAATGGTTTTGGTGAAAAAGGGAAAGGTAGGTAATATGTTGAGTAATTACAGGCCACTGATGCTCATGAATGCAGACTATAAGATCTTTGCAAAAATATTGGGAAATAGATTGAAAAGGGTGCTTGAGAAGGTGATTGCAGGGGGCAGGGGGATCCCGGTAGAGGGTGCTTAAGGGACATGAGAGGATTAAGGGGTTTTAGATAGTGGTAGGGGGAGGCATCTTAGCTTTGGACTGGAAAGGGCGTATGACAGTGTGGAACGTGAGGTGTTGTTTGAGGTGATGAGGAGACAGGGTTTCGGGAGAGGTAGTGGATTGGGTTCGGGCATTATATGTAGGTGCTTGCGTTAGAATACAGGTGAATGGCAGGCTTGGGGGTGTGGTGGAGATGTATAGGGGTCTGCGACAGGGTTGTCCCCTGTCGCAGATTCTCTTGCATGCGTGCAAGATCCATTCTATAGATCAGTGGACGGTGGGGTACAGGGGGGCGGCAGGATAGAGGGTGTTGTGGGTTATGTTGATGACACCACGGTGCTATTAGGGAATGTGGTTGGTTTTGAGACGGTTCGAAGGTGTTTACGGACTTTTTGCGAAGCCACTGGGATGAGTGTGAATGGTGCGAAGTCGAAAATGTTGGAGGTAGGATCCTGGGTGGGGGGGAGCTTGGGTCAGGGGTATGGGTGGTTCGTGGTGGATAGCATCACTATCTGTGGAATTGTATACATGAGGGATAGGAATCAGACGAGAGAGGTGAATTCAGGTCGAGTGGTGCAAAGGGCTAGGTTGTGTATGTCTGCATGGAGGCCGAGTGATCTCACTTTGAGTGGACAGATATGTGGTACACGGGTCAGGCTACAGTGGTGATATACGCTTTCTGTATTCTATTTTGTACATTCATCCTGATGTATTAGGGTCACATGTAGTTTGTTGGATAATGATTCTGGTTAAATGTAATTGGTGCATATAATTGTATGCACATAGTGGTTGGCAGGGATAGGGACTTTATTGTTCTTTAATTGTTTTACTGGAGATTGATTATTGTATGTTTTGTATTGAATTTTGTAATTATTTGCATTAGTGATTGCGGTCACTGTTATTTATGGATATGTTTTTGTAATCCTGTTTAAAACCAATAAAATGTAAAAAAAAAAAAAAACTATGGTTGTTGGCATGACCATGTGTGTTATAAACGACCATAATTCCTTGTAGGAATGTCGTAGAACAATGATTCTTGTACTATTGTGTAGCCAGAGAGTTACTCTATTTTTCAATATGGTTAACTCAATTTTCAATTTTTTTCGAATTTTTTTTTTCTGTTTTCTCGCTCGCCGCGTAGGCCGCTAAGGCCCCTTACACTATCGTTATGAGTCTCAATAAATGGGACTCTGGCAACCAGGGTAGCTAATCGTAGATACTCGCTAATCAGGGTAGCTACTCGTAGATGCTCGCTAACCGGGGTAGCTACTCGTAGATGCTCGCTGACCAGGGTAGCCGCTCGTAGATGCTCGCTAACCGGGGTAGCTACTCGTAGATGCTCGCTGACCAGGGTAGCTACTCGTAGATGCTCGCTAATCAGGGTAGCTACTCGTAGATGCTTGCTGACCAGGGTAGCTACTCGTAGATGCTCGCTAACCAGGGTAGTTACTCGTAGATGCTTGCTGACCAGGGTCGATACTCGTAGATGCTCGCTAATCAGGGTAGCAACTCGTAGATGCTCGCTAATCAGGGTAGCTACTCGTAGATACTCGCTACCAGGTAGCTCTCAGATGCTTGCTGACCAGGTAGCTACTCGTAGATGCTGCTACCAGGGTGCTACTCGTAGATGCTTGCTGACAGGGTAGCTACTCGTAGATGCTGCTGAAAGGGTAGCTACTCGTAGATGCTTGCTGACCAGGTAGCTACTCGTAGATGCTCGCTGACCAGGGTAGCTACTCGTAGATACTCGCTAACCAGGGTAGCTACTCGTAGATGCTTGCTGACCAGGGTAGCTACTCGTAGATGCTGCTGACCAGGGTAGCTACTCGTAGATGCTCGCTAATCAGGGTAGCTACTCGTAGATGCTGCTAACCAGGGTAGCTACTCGTAGATGCTCGCTGACCAGGGTAGCTACTCGTAGATGCTCGCTAATCGGGTAGCTACTCGTAGATACTCGCTAACCAGGTAGCTACTCGTAGATGCTGCTGACCAGGGTAGCTACCGTAGATGCTCGCTGACCAGGGTAGCTACTCGTAGATCTGCTAACCAGGGTAGCTACTCGTAGATACTCGCTAACCAGGTAGCTACTCGTAGATACTCGCTAACCAGGGTAGCTACTCGTAGATGCTGCTAATCAGGGTAGCTACTCGTAGATGCTCGACCAGGGTAGTTACTCGTAGATGCTTGCTGACCAGGGTAGTTACTCGTAGATACTGCTAACAGGTAGCTACTCGTAGATGCTCGCAAGGGTAGCTACTCGTAGATGCTTGCTGACCAGGTTTGCTACTCGTAGATGCTCGCTAACCAGGGTAGCTACTCGTAGATGCTCGCTAATCAGGTAGCTACTCGTAGATACTGCAACCAGGTAGCTACTGTAGATGCTTCTGACCAGGGTAGCTACTCGTAGATGCTCGCTGACCAGGGTAGCTACTCGTAGATGCTCGCTAATCAGGGTAGCTACTGTAGATACTGCTAACCAGGGTAGCTACTCGTAGATGCTTGCTGACCAGGGTAGCTACTCGTAGATACTGCTAACCAGGGTAGCTACTCGTAGATACTGCTAACCAGGGTAGCTACCGTAGATGCTCGTAATCAGGGAGCTACTCGTAGATGCTTGCTGACCAGGGTAGCTACTGTAGATGCTGCTGACCAGTAGTTACTGTAGATGCTTGCTGACCAGGTAGCTACTCGTAGATACTCAACCAGGTAGCTACTCGTAGATGCTTGCCGACCAGGGTAGCTACTCGAGATGCTCGCTAACCAGGTAGCTACGCGTGATGCTCGCTGACCAGGGTAGCCTCGTAGATGCTCGCTAACCGGGTAGCTACTCGTAGATGCTCGCTGACCAGGGTAGCTACTGTAGATGCTCGCTAATCAGGGTAGCTACTCGTAGATGCTGCTGACCAGGGTAGCTACTGTAGATGCTCGCTAACCAGGTAGTACTCGTAGATGCTTGCTGACCAGGGTCATACTCGTAGATGTCTCGGTAGCAACTGAGATCTCGCAACAGGTAGCTACTCGTAGATACTCGCTAACCAGGGTAGCTCTCGTAGATGCTTGCTACCAGGTAGCTACTCGAGATGCTCGCTAACCAGGGTTGCTACTGTAGATGCTTGCTGACCAGGTAGCTACTCGTAGATGCTGCACAAGGTGCTACGTAGATGCTGCTGACCAGGGTAGCTACTCGTAGATGCTAGCTACTCGTAGATGCTCGCAACCAGGGTAGCTACTCGTAGATGCTTCGCTGACCAGGGTAGCTACTCGTAGATGCTCGCTAACAGGGTAGCTACTCGTAGATGCTCGCTAACCAGGGTAGCTACTCGTAGATGCTGCTAACCAGGTAGCTACTCGTAGATGCTGCTGACCAGGGTAGCTACTCGTAGATACTCGCTAACCAGGTAGTTACTCGTAGATACTGCTAACCAGGGTAGCTACTCGTAGATGCTGCTAACAGGGTAGCTACTCGTAGATGCTCGCTAATCAGGTAGCTACTCGTAGATGCTGCTGACCAGGTAGTCCGTAGATGCTTGCTGACCAGGGTAGTACTCGTAGATGCTCGCTAACCAGGGTAGCTACTCGTAGATGCTTGCTGACAAGGGTAGCTACTCGTAGATGCTGCTGACCAGGTAGCTACCGTAGATGCTCGCTGACCAGGGTAGCTACTCGTAGATGCTCGCACCAGGGTAGCTACTCGTAGATGCTCGCTAACCAGGTAGCTACTCGTAGATGCTGCTAATCAGGGTAGCTACTCGTAGATGCTGCTGACCAGGGTAGCTACTCGTAGATGCTGCATCAGGGTAGCTACTCGTAGATGCTTGCTAACCAGGGTAGCTACTCGTAGATGCTGCTAACCAGGGTAGCTACTGTAGATGCTCGCTAATCGGGTAGCTACTCGTAGATACTAGCCCGTGTCCGCTAACCAGGGTAGCTACTCGTAGATGCTCGCTGACCAGGGTAGCCGCTCGTAGATGCTCGCTAACCGGGGTAGCTACTCGTAGATGCTCGCTGACCAGGGTAGCTACTCGTAGATGCTCGCTAATCAGGGTAGCTACTCGTAGATGCTTGCTGACCAGGGTAGCTACTCGTAGATGCTCGCTAACCAGGGTAGTTACTCGTAGATGCTTGCTGACCAGGGTCGATACTCGTAGATGCTCGCTAATCAGGGTAGCAACTCGTAGATGCTCGCTAATCAGGGTAGCTACTCGTAGATACTCGCTTACCAGGGTAGCTGCTCGTAGATGCTTGCTGACCAGGGTAGCTACTCGTAGATGCTCGCTAACCAGGGTAGCTACTCGTAGATGCTTGCTAACCAGGATAGCAACTCGTAGATGCTTGCTAACCAGGGTAGCAACTCGTAGATGCTTGCTAACCAGGATAGCAACTCGTAGATGCTTGCTAACCAGGGTAGCAACTCGTAGATGCTCCTAACCAGGATAGCAACTCGTAGATGCTTGCTAACCAGGGTAGCAACTCGTAGATGCTTGCCTGGAAGTTGAGACTGGTTTAGAACTGCTGCTGCTCAGTTGGCAACACTTCCTGTAATTAAAGGTGACACATATGGTTAAGAATATTTCTTCCTAAACATTATTCAGAATAAACCTTCCTAAACATTATTCAGAATAAACCTTCCTAAACATTATTCAGAATAAACCTTCCTAAACATTATTCAGAATAAACCTTCCTAAACATTATTCAGAATAAACCTTCCTAAACATTATTCAGAATAAACCTCCCTAAACATTATTCAGAATAAACCTTCCTAAACATTATTCAGAATAAACCTCCCTAAACATTATTCAGAATAAACCTTCCTAAAATTCAGAAGCTCATGTATCGTTTCTTCTCCCTCCTCACACTACACCCTCCACACACTACACCCTCCACACACTACACCCTCCACACACTACACCCTCCACACACTACACCCTCCACACACTACACCCTCCACACACTACACCCTCCACACACTACACCCTCCACACACTACACCCTCCACACACTACACCTTCCACACACTCACCCTCTCACCCTCCCCACACACTGCACCCTCCTCACCTACCTTCCACTTCTGCATCACACTACACCACCACACCTCCACCTACGCCCTCCCACTACACTCTCCTTCTCACTCTCCACACACTACGCACTCCACTAAACCTCCACACACTACACCTCCTCACACTACACTCTCCACATTCTACACTCTCCACACTACACACACTACACACACTACACCCTCCTCACACTACACCCTCCACACTACACCCTCCACACACTACACCCTCCTCACACTACACTCTCCACATTCTACACTCTCCACACACTACACACTACACACACTACACCCTCCACACACTACACCCTCCTCACACTACACTCTCCACATTCTACACTCTCCACACACTACACACACACTACAGTCTACTTACACTACACTCTGCACACACTGCACACTCCCCACACTACACCCTCCACACACTACTCCGTCCACACACTATACCATACACACACTAAACAGTTCTCACCGACACCCTACACACACACCCTACACTCACTACACTCCACACACTACACCCTCCATACTCACCTCCCACACTACCTCCCAGCACCATGCCAACCCCTCCCCTTCCATCACCATTCCATCGTCCTGCCCCCATCACCGCCGCCCTGCCACATCATCCCCACTGCCACGCCACCTTCATCTGCCCCTCGGGCCTCCCATCCTCTTTGCACTCCGCTGCGTTCTAAAGAACCCCTCGGCCCTCATTCCCCCACCCCCCCGCACTGCGCCATCCCTCTGCGCCCCAAGGGCCCTGTCCCCCCCTGCCCCTCCCCCTCCCCTCCCACCTCATTTTCCTTTTTTGCCCTCCCTTTTCCCCCCACTCCCCCAAACCCCACCCCTCCCCCCTGCATTCCCCGCACTGCCCTCCCCCCTGCATTCCCCCCGCACCCTCCACCACTGCCCATCCCCGCTGAAAAACACCCCCGCAGTATCCGCCCCCGCGCCATCACCCCCATATCCCCCCTGGGGCCGTCATCGGGCTGCCCCCCGCCAGCTACCCCGCCCACCCCACCTTTTTTGCCCCCCCCTGGGCCCCCGGGGCGGCGCCCATCACCCTGCCCCCCCACGGGGACCCCCCACCCTACACCCTCCACCCCCCCATAACACACTACCCCCGGGGCCCCTTTACCCTAAAACTAAACCCACCAAAAATCACCATTACAATTCACCCTCCACCGCCCCCCCTCCTCCTCACCCTAAAACACTGCACTCTCAACACAGTGCCCCTCGTCACCCACCCCCACACTGCACCCTCCACTTCACCCTCCACCTCTCCCACCCACCTTACATCTCGCCCCCTAAACACTACTCACTCCCCATTCTTCCCCCCTTCACCCCGTGCCCTCCACACACTCCTCTCACACTCCCCCTACACTCTACCCTCCCATACTCACTCCGTTCACCCTTTTCCCCTGACACCTTCCCCACTCCCCCCCCCACACTATACCATCCACTTTTACCGACCCCCCACTCACCCCCCACACTTTCTCCGCCTCTACTTCCACACCTTCACCCTTCACACAGTGCACACTCCACCCACCCCCACACACTCCACACCATCTACACCCTCCAATCCTCCGTTCACCCTCACTCACAACACCTTCACACCTCACCCTCCCCCCTTACCTCCCCTTCACCCCGGGCACCTCACCGGCCGCTCGTTCTCCCATCTGCATCACCCTTCGCCTTCGCTGCGCCCCCCGCACCCCTGCCTCACGCCCCCGCCCTGCGCATTACCGCTTTATCCCCCTGGTATTAAACTGCCCACCCTGCCCCATTCACCCCAAAAATTTCCCACAACCCTCCCTCAACCCCCCAATGCACACCCTCCTCTCACTCTCTACACATAAAACCTTTTTCCGACCCCCCAAAAACTACCCCCCACCCTATGCCCTCCACTCTCTACACCCTCCCCCCTTCCACCCTACACACACTTATCCCCAAAACCCCCAAAAGTCAGCCACACAATACACCCTCCCCACACTGCACCAAATCGGGGGTCCCCTAAACCCCTTTCTGCACCCTACCCTCCCCCCTCTGCCTCACACCCCGCAAGCACTCAACCCGCAAAGGGCCCTCCCCCCACTTTTTCATCACCCCCCCCCTCCTCCTGCCCCACACACTCACCCTCCCCCGCCCTTACCCATGGGGACTCCGGGGGTTCCCCCCCGGGCCGCCGCCTTTTCCACCCCGCTGCCCTACACACTCGTTCCCCTCACCCCCCACCCCCCCCCTGCACCATGCCCCCTTCACCCCCTGCACCCTCCACGTTACGCCTCAACACTCGCCCTCCCAAAAGGAACGCCCCCATGCACCCCCCGCATAGCCTTTATCCATTGCCGCATCGTTCACCCCACCTCCCCACCCTTCCCACGCTCACCCCTCCACATTACCCGGGCCCCCCCCGGAAACCCTCAATTTTCCCATCTCTGCCTTTTCCCCGGCCCCCCCTCACCTGCACCCTCCCCCACTTCCCTCCCCCTGCGGTATCGCCCTGCAATTTCACCACTCAATCCCCGCTGCGCCCCCCACGCTGCCAAACCCCCGCTCCCCATTTCCCGCCGCCCCCCCCCGCCTGCGGTATCCAAAAAATTGCCATCATCGCTGCGCATCACGCCCCCGCGCATTTTTCGCCTGGCCCTCACGCGCTGCGGTATCCCCCCTGCCCCCCTCACGCCTGCCCCTGCGCGGCTGCCCTGCCCCCCTGCGCCCCCCACACTGCCCCTGCCGCCTTTTTGCTCGCATTCCCCGCTGCCCCCACGCACCCCCGAGGGGGTTTTCATTCCCATCAGGGGGTGCCAAAAACCCGCTGCCCATCCCCCGCTGCGCTTCCCCGCCCTGCGCCCCCCCGCCTGCACCCCCGCCTGTGCCCTCCCCCTCACCCTTCCAGCATCCCCGCTGCCCCTGGGACCGGGGTTTTCCCCCCTTGCCCTTCATCACTCCCTCCCCCATTACCCCATCACCTCCCTCCCCTGCCCTTTTTCCCACTGCCCCTCAAACCCCCACCCATTCCCCCCATGTAGCCTTTGGGGCCCCCGCCTGCCATCCCCGCTGCCCCATCCCCTGCGCCCCCCACGCCGCGCCCACACCCGCGCCATCACCCCGCTGCCCCCATCACGCCCGGGGCCTCACGCGCGCCCACGCTGCCCCATCCGCATCTTGGTAATAAAATGCGGCCCCCCTCGCCCTTCCCCATTTCACACTGGCCCCCCCTCAACCCAAAACCCACCTCTCCACTCTCCACCACTGCCCGCCCCCCGGGGGTCCCGGGACTACCCTCCCCCAGCTTCCCCCCTCTCACCCCCACACCCTTTTCCCTCACACTCTTCTTCACTGCCCCCTCCCCTCCCCTTTCCTCACACCAAAATGGGGCACAATCACCCTCCCCCTTTTTACCTCAGTTCACCTCACATATCTTTTCACCACCACACTTTACATCCATTAAATTTTACCCCCATAAAACACCCCCCCCACTTTCCTCCCCACCTCCCCTACCTCCGCCCATCCCCACTCCCCTCCCCCTCACCCCCCCACACTACTCCTTTTTCAACGTTCCTTTTGGGGCCCCGCCTTCCCATCCTCCTGCCCTGCACCGTTCACCTCCACAATCCCCCCCCCCCTCACCATGCGCCCTTTCCCCCGCCCCTCCCCGTTCGCCTCAGACCCTACTTCCCTCCCCGTGCGCCATGCCCATCCCCGATGCATCTAAAAGGGCCTCCCCATGCCCATCAAAATTTCCCCCTTACGCCCCCCACCCCCCCCCCCACGTTTTCCCCCAACACCCCTGGCCGCACCTGCACTCTCCCTCTTTATCCACCTTTCCCTCCACCCCCGCACCCTCCAACCCCACTGCCATCCACCTCATCCCACCCCTTTTCCTACGCCCTCCCCTGCGCCCATCCCCCCATGCGCCCTTTTTCCCGCTGCATCGCCACGCGGTTCATCGAAAGATCTTTTCCCCTCACGCCATCCCCGCCCGCGCCTTCACCGCCCCCACGCCCCGGTATCACCCCCGCCCCCCACCCCCTCCCCTGCGCGGGGGGGCCCCCCACCCCCTGCCCCACCTGGGCCCCGCTCTGCCCCCCTCCCTCCTTTTCCTTCCCCCTCGCCATCCCCCCCGGGGTTAAAACTTTTCCCCCCCCCCTTCCTGCCATCGGACGCCCATCCCCTGCCCTTTAAAAGCCCATCACCACTCCCCATCCCCCCTGCCCCTCCGAAATATCACGTTGCCATTAAAAAAAAACCCAAACCCCCTTGCCCCCCACCCCCCATTCCCCGCTGCGCATTACGCTACCCCGGGCCCTGCGCGGGGCCCATTCGCATAAAAAAAAACCGCCCCCCGGCCCCCCACGCTGCAAACACGCCTGCGCCCCTTCCCACTGCGCCCATTACGCGCCCCCGCCGCACACTGCGCCTCCCCCCCCCCCACGCCTGCACATTACCCTCCCCCCCCATCTGTGGTAAAATCTCTTTTGGTCACCACCCCGCCATTCCCACTTTTTTTTCACTTTTCGCCCTCCATCAGCCATGAGCCCTGCCTCTTTTCCGCTCTAAAACTCACCTTCTCACCCGATCCAAAAACCCCCACCCTCCACCTTCCCCCACTCTCTCAATCCACCGCTACCCCTCACACACACTCTTCAAAAGGGTTCCCCCCTCCCTTATCCTGCACACCCCACAGTCAAGCCCAAAAAAACCCCCCCGCCTCACCGTCAGGGAAACCCCCCCCCACTGCTCTGCCCTTTCCCCCCCCATCTCACATCCACCTTCCCCGCACTCCCCCCATAAAACATACCGCCTGCTCCTCCCCCCCGCCCCCCTCACCCTCCCCCACCCCCCCACACTGCACCCTCCCACCTCCTCTCCCCTTTTTCCCCCCACCGCATTCACCCTCCATCACTCCCCCCCGCCCTTCCAATTCCCCCTGCATCCCCCCCACCCCCGCCCCATTACCCCCCCCCGCAATGCAACACTGCAACCTCAACCTGCAACTCACACTGAACACTCAACACTGCAACTCAACACTGAACACTCAACACTGCAACCTCAACCTGCAACCTCACACTGCACCACTCAACACTGCACCTCAACACTGCACACTCAACACTGACCCACTCAACACTGCCACTCAACACTGCAACCTCAACACTGCAACCCACCGCACACTCAACACTGACCACTCAACACTGCTCCACCAGCAACACTCAACACTGCTCCACCAGCAACACTCAACACTGCAACACTCAACACTGCCCAACACTCAACACTGCACCACTCAACATTGCACCACTCAACACTGCAACACTCAACCTGCACTCAACACTCAACCTGCACCACTCAACACTGCAACCTCAACACTGCAACCTCAACACTGCAACCTCACTGCAACTCAACTCAACACTCAACTCACACTCAACACTGCAACACTCAACTGCAACTCAACATCAACACTGCAACACTCAACATGCAACTCACCTCAACACAACAACTCAACACTCAACTAACATGCAACACACTAACACTCAACACTCAACACTGCAACACAACACTGCAACACTCAACATGCAACACTCACACACTGCAACACTCAACACTCACACTCAACATGCAACACGCAACACTACACTCCACTCCACTGCAACACTCAACACTGCAAATCAAACTGAATACCATATAATCATCAAATCAAACTAACACACCACCAAACTCAACTGCACCTAACTGCCTACACTGACAAGATCAACTACACTCAACTGCAATCACACTGACATCAATGACATCCAGAACATACCACTCAACCTCCTAACATGCACACTAAACTGACACTCAAACTGCAAACTCAAACTGACATCAACACTCACATCAACATCAACATCACACTCAACATGCAATCAAACTGCAACCAACACTGCACACTCAACACTGACACTCAACACTGCACACTCTCAATCAACACTCAACACTGACCACTAACTCAACATCAAACTGCACCTCAACATGCAACCACAACATCACACTCAACACTGCAACACTCAAACGACACTCAAACTGCACACTCAAACTGCAACCACACTGCAACTCAAACTGCACCTAAACGCAAACTCAACATGAACATCAAAACAACCAAACATACCACTCACTGAAACATCAACCTAACATAACAACATACACTAAAGACACTAACATGACACTAAACTGACACTCAACTCACACTCAGCACTCATACCTACTCACATCAAATGCACTACACCCACTCAACACTGCACATCAACCTGACTCAACCTGCACCAAATCTCAATGCACTCAACACTCACATAACACTGACACTAAGCACTCAACACTGTCAACCTAACCTCACCAACATACCAAATGCCACTCAACACTGCACACTACCCGCCTCACTGCACCTCACTGCTCACTGCTAACCTGCACACTCACACTGCACTAAACTGCCAACATGAACCAACACTCAACAACACTACTCACATCACTCAACACTGCACATAACCTGCACACTCAACATGCACTCAACGCACACTCAAATGCAACTCAACCTCACCACTCAACCAACCTCACACTGCACTCACTGACCTCAAACTGCACACTCAACACTGCACACTCAACCCTCAACATCCTCAACATGCAATCACTCTGACTACATCACCTCATGACCTACTGCCACAGCCCCAACCTGCACAACACTACACTATCCTCACTGACTAACCTCACCATGCACTAACATGCACCTCATACCGCCCCACACTCAACACTCACACACACTAACACACAACCAACCTGCATACATACTCAAACTGACCTCAACTGCCTCAACTGCACATCACCCAAAACTGCAGCACTCAACACTGCACACTCCCAAAACTGCACACTCAACACTGCTGACCTCAACACTGCACCTCAAACTCAACCAACTCACACTGCAACACTCAACACTGCACCACTCAACACTGCCACCACACTCAGCACTTGCAACACTCAACACTGCACACACTCAACACTGCACAACCCCCAACACTGCAAACACTGCAAACCACTCAACACTGCACCTCAACACTGCAACACTCAACACTGCAACACTCAACACTGACACTAACACTGCACTCAACACTGCAACACTCAACACTGCACACTCAACACTGCAACACTCAACACTGCAACACTCAACACTGCACACTCAACACTGCAACACCAACTCAACCTGCCCCTCAACACTCACACTCCAACACTGACCTCAGCACGCCCCCACTCAACACTGCCACTCCCGAACACTCGGCACTCAACTGCAACACTCAACACTCAACTGCACACTCAACACTGCACACTCAACACTGCCACTCAACACTGCCCAACACTGCAAACTCAACAGACACTCAACACTGCACTCAACACTAAACTAACATCACTCAACACTGCAAACTCAACACTGAACACTCAACCTACTCAAACTGGCACACTCAACACTGCAACACTCAACACTGCAACACTCAACACTGCACTCAACACTCAAACTCAACACTGAATACTCAACATCAACACTGTACACTCAACACTGCACACCTTCAAATAACTGACTCAACACTGCACCACTTCAACACTCACTACCTCACACTGCACCACTCAACACTGTACCACTCAACACTGCACCACTCAACACTGCACCACTCAACACTGCACACTCAACACTGTACCACTCAACACTGCACCACTCAAAAAAAAAAAAAAAAAAAAAAAAAAAAAAAAAAAAAAAAAAAAAAAAAAAAAAAAAAAAAAAAAAAAAAAAAAAAAAAAAAAAAAAAAAAAAAAAAAAAAAAAAAAAAAAAAAAAAAAAAAAAAAAAAAAAAAAAAAAAAAAAAAGGGGGGGGGGGGGGGGGGGGGGGGGGGGGGGGGGGGGGGGGGGGGGCCACTCAACACTGCAACACTCAACACTGCACCACTCAACACTGTACCACTCAACACTGTACCACTCAACACTGCAACACTGCAACACTCAACACTGCAAACTAACACTGCAAACATCAACACATGCAACCTCAACACTGCAGCACTCAACAGTGCAACACTCAACTCGCAACACTCAACACTGCAACACTCAACAGTGCAACACTCAACGCTGCAACACTCAACACTGACACTCAACCTGCACCACTCAACAGTGCAACACTCAACACTGCAACACTCAACACTGCACCACTCAACACTGCAACACTCAACACTGCAACACTCAACACTGCACCACTCAACACTGCAACACTCAACACTGCAACACTCAACACTGCAACACTCACAGCCTCACTGCAACACTCAACACTGCAACACTCAACACTGCATCACACTGCAACACTAGCACTGCAACCTCAACACTGCAACACTCAACACTGCAACACTCAACACTGCCACTCAGTGCACACTCAACACTGCAACACTCAACACTGCAACACTCAACACTGCAACACTCAACACTGCAACACTCAACACTGCAACTCAACACTGCAACACTCAACACTGCAACACTCAACACTGCAACACTCAACACTGCAACACTCAACACTGCAACACTCAACACTGCAACACTCAACACTGCAACACTCAACACTGCAACACTCAACACTCAACACTGCAACACTCAACACTGCAACACTCAACACTGCAACACTCAACACTGCAACACTCAACACTGCAACACTCAACACTGCAACACTCAACACTGCAACACTCAACACTGCAACACTCAACACTGCAACACTCAACAGCTGCAACACTCAACACTGCAACACTCAACACTGCAACACTCAACACTGCAACACTCAACACTGCACCACTCAACACTGCAACACTCAACACTGCAACACTCAACACTGCAACACTCAACACTGCACCACTCAACACTGCACCACTCAACACTGCAACACTCAACACGCACTCAACATGGTATTACAGTGTTAATGTTCACAATGATCGAGTGCAATGTTGAGTCGACAGTGTTACACTGTTGAATATTATTGTCAGTGAAGTGTTGCAGTATTAATCGTTACGAACTGGACCACCACTGTTACAATGTGTTGATGAGTGTTAATGATGTGGAATGTTGTGTTGTGTGTGTTACAGTGATGAATGTTGTGTTAATCTTCTGGGATGTGTTGTGTTGAGTATTAATGTGCAGTGTTAATGTTCAGTGTGTTACAGTCTGAGAGGTGTTACTGTAGTGTTAATGTGTGATTGCAAGTGTTGAATGTTCCAGTGATTGAGTGTTGTTGATTGGTATTGTGTTAATCTTACGAGTGTCAATGTTAGTGTTGAGTTACAATGAGTGTACAGTGATTGAAGTGTTGTTAGTGTTGTGTTCCACCTGATGTGATAATGCGTGAATGTTCCTGGTAAAGTGTTAGTGATTAATCAATTAATGATGTTACAGTAATTGAAAATGTTGTGTTGAGTGTTAATGTTGAAGTATTGAGAAATCATTACAGTATTAGTGTTAGTATTGAAATGTTGAAGTGTTAATGTTGAGCCAATCTTACAGTGATGTGTTAATGTTAGTGATGTGTTGCGTCGATAATTACAGTGTTGAGATGAGAAATGTGTGCAATGTTGAGAAATGTGCAATAATCAATGTTACGAACAATGTTAGTGTGTTACAGTGTGAAGTGTTCGATAATCGTTTGTGATCAGTGTTACCTGTTGTGTGGTGAGTGTTGCACTGATTACAGTGATTGTGTTACAATGTTGAGGGTGTTACAGTATTGTGTTACAGATTGGTCAGTGTTGCAGTGGTCATTGAGTGTTACGAGTGTTGCAGTATTGAGTGCAGTGATTGCGACTAATTGAGTGTTCTGCAGTTGATCGAGAAATGCCACAGTGGTGAGTGCAATGTGAGTGGTGCAGTGTTGAGGCCTGTTGAGTGTTGTTGGTGATTGGTGTTACAGTTTGTTACACTGATTGAGGGTGTTACGCCGAGTGTTACACTGTTAGTGTTACATTGATTAGTGTTTGTAATCAGTGTTACAGTGTTGAAGTGTGTTGTGTTGAGTATTGAATTAATGTTAATGTTGTGATGTTACAGTGTTGAAATGTTGTATTGTGTTGTGTTAGTATGCAGC
>WNWK01031855.1:5000-22381 GCA_009830355.1 Cherax destructor
TCTCAGGATCACTGAAGGTGCATATCTCAGGATATACACTAAGGTGCATATCTCAGGATATATACACTGAGGTGCATATCTCAGGATATATACACTGAGAGGTGCATATCTCAGGATATATACACTGGAGGTGCATATCTCAAGATATATACACTGAGAGGTGCATATCTCAGGATATATACACTGAGAAAAGGGGCATATCTCCCGGATATATACTGAGAGGTGCATATCTCAGGATATGTAAATGAGAGGTGCATATCTCAGGATATACTAGAGAGTGCATATCTCAGGATATATACACTGAGAGGTGCATATCTCAGGATATACACTGAAGGTGCATATCTCGGATATGTACACTGAGAGGCATATCTCAGGATATATACACTGAGAGGTGCATATCTCAGGATATATACACTGAGAGGTGCATATCTCAGGATATACACTGAGTGCATATCTCAGGATATATACACTGAGAGGTGCATATCTCAGGATATATACACTGAGAGGTGCATATCTCGGGATATGTACACTGAGAGGTGCATATCTCAGGATATATACACTGAGGTGCATATCTCAGGATATGTACACTGAGAGGTGCATATCTCAGGATATGTACACTGAGAGGTGCATATCTCAGGATATGTACACTGAGAGGTGCATATCTCAGGATATGTACACTGAGAGGTGCATATCTCAGGATATGTACACTGAGAGGTGCATATCTCAGGATATGTACACTGAGGTGCATATCTCAGGATATGTACATAGGTGTTTAGATATCATGGTATTATAGCATGGTATAATGACTTTCTTGCAATCGATAAATATTAAATCTAAGAAAACTAAATATTCCACTCGTTAGGTTCAAAGCAAGTGCATGGGTGAAGGGGTTTTTTATCAGTAATGGGTAAGTGTATATTTATCAGTAATGGGTGAGTGTATATTTATCAGTAATGGGTGAGTGTATATTTATCAATGTGGGTGATGTATATTTATCAATTGGGTGAGTGTTTTTTATCAGTAATGGGTGAGTGTATATTTATCAGTAATGGGTGATGTGTATTTTTATCAGTAATTTGGGGGAGTGTTTTTTATAGTAATGGTGAGTGTATATTTATCAGTAATGGGGATTTTATTTATCAAATTGGGTTTGGGGAAGATAAATAACATCACCCCAAAGGGTGCCCCGGATAGAAATATCAAAAAAATAGGTGTCTGAAGACAAGGTTGTTAGTGTGGTTTCGTGTCATGAATGTTTGTTAAAAAAACTGAAACAAATTTAGGTGAAGTTAGACAGCAAAAAAAAGTTTGGCAGTGTTTATATGTTATAAGTTAGGTAAATGCCCTGGGTAGTTAGGGAAAATCTGATTTTCAAGAATGTGGCTGACTTTGAGGAGGAACTGGGTGGGTGTGAGGAGGAACTGGGTGGGGTGAGGAGGACTGGGTGGGTGTGAGAGGGCTTTGGGGGGGTGGCAGGAGGAACTGGGTGGGTGTGAGGAGAACTGGGTGGAGTGTGAGGAGGAACTCCCAAAGAAGGTCCAGCAGGAAGTGGGCATGTTCCCGGGAACTGGATGTGTTCAGAAGGAAGTGCCCCTTTCCCGGGGAAGTGGGTGGGTTGGGGAACTGGATGTAGTTCCCGGGAACTGGATGTGGTTGGGAACTGGATGTAGTTCTAGGGGGAAATGGATGTAGTTCCCGGGGGAACTGGTGTGGTTCCAGGGTTAAGTGGATGTAGTTCCCGGAACTGGATATAGTTCAATAGGGCTGGATGTTTCAGGGGATCTGGAAATTTTTTCCAGGGAAACTGGATTGGTTCCAGGAAACTGGATATACCCAGGGGAAATGGATGTAGTTCCAGGGGGACCTGGATGTAGTTCCAGGGGAAAATGTTTTGGGTTCAGAAGGGGCTGGATGTAGTTCAGGGGCTGGATGTAGTTAAAAGGAACTGGGCAGTTCCATGGGGGGAAATGGATGTAGTTCCCGGAGACTGGATTTTTGTTCCCGGGGAAATGGATGTAGTTCAGGAACTGGATGTAGTTCAGGGAAACGAAAAAAGTTCTAGGGGGGGAAATGGATGTGTTCCAGGGAGAACTGGATTAGTTCCAGGGGGAACTGGATGTGGGTTCAGGGGAACTGGATATGGGTTCAGGGGGGGAAATGGATTTTAGTTCCAGGGAACTGGATGGTTGGAAATTTTTAGTTCTAGGGAACTGGATGTAGTTCCAGGGAGAACTGGATATAGTTTCCCGGGGAACTGGATGTGGGTTCCCGGGGGGAACTGGATGTAGTTCAGGAAACTTTTGTAGTTCTGGGGGAAAGGATGTAGTTCAGGGGGGTATGTAGTTTCAGGGGGACTGGATGTAGTTCAGGGAAACTGGATGTAGTTTAGAGGACGGATGTAGTTCAGGGAACTGTATGTGGGTTGGGGAACTGGATGTAGTTCAGGGAACTGGATGTAGTTCGCAGGGGGAAAAGGGTGTAGTTCAGGGGGAAATGGATGTAGTTTCCAGGAACGGGTGTAGTTTCAGGGAAACTGTGGTTCTAGGGGGAAATGGATGTAGCTTAAGGGAACTGGTTTTGTTCCACGGAGAGTGGATGTAGCTTAAGAACTGGATGTAGTTCCAGGGAAACTGGGGTGTAGTTAGAGGGGTTTTGGGTGTGGGTTTCCCGGGGGACTGGATGTGGGTTTCCCTGGAGGGCACTGGATATAGTTCCAGTGGGAACTGGATGTAGTTCAGGGGGGCTGGATGTCCAGGGGCTGGATTTCTTCAGGGGAACTGGATGTAGTTCAGGAAGAACTGGATCATAGTTAGGGAACTGGATTGGTTCAGGGAAACTGGATGTGGGTTGGGGAACTGGATGTAGTTTTAGGGGGAACTGGATGTGGGTTTCCCGGGGCTGGGTGTAGTTCCAGGGGGAACAGTGTGGGTTCGGGGGGAACTGGATGTGGTACCAGGGAGGGCTGGGTGAGTTTCCAGGGGGAACTGGATGTAGTTCCCGGGGGAACTGGATGTGGTTGGGGAACTGGATGTAGTTCCACGGGGGAAATGGATGTAGGGTTCAGGGGAAATGGATGGTTCCCGGGGAAATGGATGTAGTTCCAGGGAACTGGATGTAGTTCCAGGGGACTGGATTATTCAGGGGGACTGGATGTAGTTAGGGGAACTGGATGTAGTTCCCGGAGAGCTGGATGTGGGTTGGGGGGACAAAATTTTAGTTCCCGGGGGAACTGGATGTAGTTCCAGGAGAACTGGATGTAGTTCCAGGGGAACTGGATGTAGTTCACGGACTGGATGTGGGTTTAGGGAAATGGATGTAGTTTCAGGGTGAACTGGATGTAGTTCAGGGGGAACTGAAAGTAGTTTTTTGGGACTGGATGTAGTTCCAACGGAAAGTGTTTAACAACTGATAACATCATTTGTGACATGCCAAGTTGGATCAAAATTTTCCTACCTCGTCCTCCATTGATGAGGTTTTTTCTCTTCTTCCATCTTCGGGCTCATTCTTTCCCAAACCTCGGGGCTTTCCTCAAGGCTTCCTTGGTTCCTACTGTCTGGGCGTGCGTTTGAAGCAGCTGCATGGGAGGGCTCGTACCACAGAGGCTCTGATTTCGCAGAAACCCTTTTTTTCCCCCGTGTCCCCCCTGATCTGCACTTGCTGGGAAATTTTTGTTTCTGCCCGACTTCCTGATAAATAGTCTGGAAAAAAATCGGAATGGTGGTAATTCTCCCGCCCCGGCTCTGTTCTTAAAGGTTGCTGGTGTGAAGCCGCCCCTTGCCGTTGCCAGGGGAGTGGAATCATCTCGCTTCTCAGGGTCTACATCTTGCCCCTCGTTCCTTTCTTCTAAGTCTGCCAGAAAAACTTGTTTTTTCTTCTCTTAGAGAACCCTTAAATGAGCCTTTTACCCTTCAGAACTGGGCAACACTCTCTGCTTGCCGATCATGAAAGCGGGCATTTACATCAGTCTGTCTTACTGTCCTCTTCGCTCTTTAATCTCCTTTTGGTCAAAGGAGTTTTTTCCCCCGCTTTTGGAAGTCTGCTTTTCTCCCGAAACCAGGTACTCCGGAAGTGATTCCTCACTCCGTCCACCTCTTCCAGTGCAATTTGCAAGGTGATGGAACGTCTAGTTCTATTTAAAAGGCGTTTTATGTGGGTTGAGACTCACCTAGTCTCCCTAGTCAAATAAAGCTCCCTTTGGGCCGTTTCCTTGACCCCTTGCTGCCTTGGATATATATTGGTAATGCCTTTCGAATAACCCTTGTTCCTATCTTTTTCGACCGGAACATGACCAACTTGGAGATATCTTGGCCCCGGCCCTCCTTGGGGCCCCGGGGGAACCTACCATTCTTTCTTAAGGCCTTCTTAACTAACAGACATTCGGGTCCGGGTTAGTAATGAACTCTCCCGGGAAATTTTTCAACTTTAAAATGTCCCCAGGGATGTTTTCTACCACTCTTTCTGCTTGCTATAAATAATCAATCTGTTCCCATCAATATTTGGTCATCCTCATTGGTGACTTTCTATAAGTTTGCGGTTGACTATGTTTGGTTTCCCTCCAGCATGCCATCCCGGGTTTCTGATTGGGCCCTCCTGGTTTAAATTTTCTGTGGCAAAATTTAAATTATTTTACTAAGTTCAGTGGTCTCTGATCATCCTTTACTTACAGCTCACGTATCCCAGGCTGATAGTCAAATTTCGGCCTCCTGTTTTCATAACCCTGACCTCCATTTTCTCTCGAAGGCGACTTGTCATGGCGCTGAACCTCCTTTAAAAACCCCGCACATCCCATTAGGGGTGTCTGGCTCTCCTTCGCCTACATTCTTTATTTTATCGAAACTTTGATTATGGTGACCAGATATATTTGGCAGCTTCTCCACTCTTTCCAGCCCAAAAACCCATCCATCACCAGGGATTATGTTCCTTGGGCTTTCTCTTCCCCCGGGTTGGGGCCTCTTCGGCGAACATTCCATCCTTTCGATCAGAGGGTGCCCTTGCATTTTTATTAGCTCTCATGGGGCCCCATTCTTTGTAGGTTGTACAGATTTAATGCACTCTTTATTTGTTTGCCCCCTTCCTTACCTTTCTCTTCGTCTACATTCACTGTGTCTTCCCTTCAGCTCCACCTCTTGTTCATGTGACATCTCAACTTTATGGCGGCTTCCTCTTTCTTTCGCCCTTCCCTTCTTTCCCATCCACCCTGATCACCCTGGTTCAAAGTCATCTGACGTCGGATTCGCAGCGTGTTTCTAGGCAGCGTTGTTGAGGGCATCTATTCCCCTAGCATATTTCGGCTGTTTATTCCCCTTCTTGTGGCACTTATCCGTATCTATGCCTGAGTCACCATTTGTGGTCGTTTCAGACTCCCCTTTGTGCTTACAGGTATCCGTAAAATTTTATACACCTCACCCCCCAGTTCTTCTCCCACCTTTGGTTCGGGTGTATCCCTTTTTCAACATAAAGATGTTTTTTCATTAGGTCCCTGTCATGTTGCTGGACAATAACAGGCAGACACTGCTGCCGGGGGAGCAGTTATGACTTTCAGTTTCATATAGAGGTGTTCCTTTCACGGACTATTTTGCGGTCATTGCTACCCACCTTCGCACCGTGGCAACAATGCTGGTCTGACCTGCTGAATAACAAACTTCATTCCATTAAACCGGTTATAGGTTTCTGGCCTTCTTCTTGTCACCAATGTAGAGGTTGGGAGACTACTCTCTCCCGTCTTCGCATCGGCCACCTCGTCTTACTCACGGGTATCTCATGGAGAGGCTCCTGCCCTCTCTGTGAGCATTGTCAGGTTCCAGTGTCTGTTCGACATATCCTGTTGGACTGCCCACTCTATCAACGAGCACGCAGAATTTACCTCCAACGACGTCTTCGCTCAGCGGCCTTTCTTTACCTTCCTTCTTGCAGATGGACCCTCCTTTAATCCTGACTCTCTTGTTGACTTTTGACAGAAACTGACTTACTACACAAACTCTGAAGATTATACCTCTAGCACCTCCTCAATCCCTTCTACCTCGATCTCTTGCTACCCTCCACCCCTGCACTACCCACCGTCATCTAGCACTCCATACCCTACTAATCGTCCATCTCCTTCTTACAACTCACTCTCCCTACATCTTACAATAACCTGCAGCGCTGTATAACCCCTGTGGTTTAGCGCTTCTATTTGATTATAATAATAATAATAATAATAATACACAGGAAAAAATACACTCGATGATACCAGGCGCATGTTGGGCATTTCTGGTGATGTTCGCAAGATGATGCAGCCATACCTTGGCAGGGCCATACATTGTTCACAGACAACTGGTACACAAGCCTATGCTGCTGATTTTCTATGTGTAACAATACTGATATATGTGGAACAGTGAGAAGAAATAGAAAACACATGTCAAAGTTCACTGGAGGAAGTGTAGTGCAGCGTTTCATGCCAATGACATCATGGCACTGTCATGGCATGACTAACGGGACGTGACATTGCGTCAACCATCCACAGAACGAGATGGTCAGACAGACAGACTGAGCAGGTTCAACAATGAACCTATTGAAAAGCCAGCTGTTGTCATCGACTATAAACACAATATGCGACTAGTCGACAAGTGTGACATGATGATAGGCTTTGTTGACTGTGTGCGTAGGAGTCAAGTAGTATATAAGTGTTTTTCCACCTTGTTGACATTTCAATGCTCAATGCCTTCAACATGTACGAAATAAAGACTGGGAAGCGACAATGATATGCGGAATTCACCCTAAATGTCATCAAGCAGATAGCAAGAATGTATGGTACCACACCTATACCTGCCACTCCACAGCGACCTGTCACTCCATAACCAGAAGGAAAGTGCCCAACCGAATAATCCCTAACTGTCACTGCCTGATACCATCTACTCCAAAGAAGAAGTACTCTCAGAAAAAGTGTGTTGTGTGTGCTTACAGTAAACAGCGACCCCAAGTGCGAAAAGACACACGATACATGTGTCAGCAATGTGGAATGGCACTCTGTATGAATCCATGCTTCTTAGAGTATCATACAGTGGTGGACTTCTAGAAACATAAATGGGACCTGTAAATACCTTGTATATATATGTAAACAATAGTAAGTGATTGAACCAAGTGTACAAATTCATTTATCAGTGTGAACATGTGTGTTAGTGACAGTATGATTACTAATTCAGTACCAAACATTTGTGTCTAAACAAGAATTGGCAATGAAATCAAAAGATCTGCATCAAAACATTATTATCATAGCATGAAAACAACAGAAAATGGAAAAAAAAACGATAAATGTTTGTTTCTGCAAGCAGCAGTGCGCCATGTTGCCGACACCACATCATTTAGCACCAACTTCAGGGCTTATATCTCGGTAAGTACTGGCTCTAAAAAATTTTTTTAGCCTATCCTATTTCTAAAATGCGCTCTTCATTTAATTTTTTTTTTTTTTTCAAAATATTCGGAGCAGTACGCAGGTGAACGTATATCTACATGTGGACAGTTTAAGGGTTAATAAGAGATGTGTTTTTTCCTTTTCTATACAGTACTAAGAATAAGATATAAAATTTACCTTTTAACAGCATGAAACATTGGAACTAGAAGAGATGATGAGTAAAGTGAAGGCTGAGCATGAGGAGTGTGTTAAGAAGGAGAATGAAATAAAATCCAGTAAAATAGAGATTGACCAGGAGCTGAGAAGTATGAAGGCATCATCAGGAGAATAAAGCCAAGATGACCCATTGAAGAAACAGGTTAGTGTGCATCTGTTTGCAGAATTTTACTTTGTTGTAGCTTGTATCCTAGAGCTGAGTAATGCAAAACTAAAAGGGTGGGAGAATTTCACTGGGAGGAGTAAATGGCTTTGAATGTTATATCCAAAAGAACTATTGCTAAAAATAAAGTGGCAACCATATTACATGATCTGTTATGGAAAAAAAAAGGGTGAAAATACTTAATTTCACGAATTATGTGGAATATATGAAGCTGGTATGTGAGAGGTGGGTTACAGTAAGTGTTTAATCACCTGGAGATGAGGCACTGCAGAGGAGAGATTGTGGCAGGTGTTAATTAAGATAATGTTCAGGGAGTCTTGAACCAGGTGAGAAAATAAATGTTTTGGGGAAACTTAAATGCTAAAGTGAGAGAAACTGTTGTAGGTGACAGAGTAGGTAAGTTTGGAGTGTCTGGAGTAAATGATAATGGTGGCCTCTGAATTATGTTTAGAAAGAGGTTTAGTAATAGATAATTTACGTATTTTAAAAGTACAGTCTCTCCTCACTTAACGATGGAGATAGGGGCCTAAGACCCGTCGTAAACGATTTCGTCGCTAATCGAGTTATCGCCCTTACTGACACTTCAAAAGTGTCACCACCCAAAATTAAAATATTCAGTTTTATGTTTGCTGGGAAATTCCTTTCAATCTGTGTGTTATTAATGGTAATACAACCTGAAATAGGTCAATGACTTCCGAGATATCCAGGAAACGCCTGCATAGCTGATTACTTGATTTTTTTTTTTTTTACCCTTTCGGGGTTTTGGTCATACTAGTACGTCTTACGCACTGGGTTATTGACGTACTAGTACGCCTAAATTCTAGCGCCCTCAAATCAAGCAGAAACAGGCTGTTAGGCCTAGATGTGATAGAATGGGTCTGTGCGATCAGTGTGCGCAGTATAAAAAAATTCCTGCACCACACAGTGCATAATGAGGAAAAAAAAAACTGACCGTGTTTTTGGTTTAAAACAGCGACTTTACAGTCTATTTTCGTATGGTATTTATTGTTGTATTCTCGTTTTCTTGTTCTCATTTGATAGAATGGAAGATATATTACAGAAATAGAGATGATTTTGATTGGTTTGACAATAACAAGTACCTTGAAATTGAGCTCAAAGTAGCGAAAATGTTCGATTTTTGACGATGTTCAAAAGTAAACAAATCACACAATGCGTCCAATACACATCAACTGGCGAGTCTAATATTCATGCACAAGTGCTCTGATATTATTTATACCATTTTTACAATGATTCAGTTGTATACATAACAATACATCTTCTATTTTGTTGTGAGAATAAAAATTCAAAATGGAAAGCAAAAGTAATGTAAGAGGGCCTCGAGACATGACTAATGAACAGAGAAAATGTTATTTTAGTGCCAGGAATGTCTGTCTTGTTTATTATGGATCCTATTTTGAAATTGGCATCGTTTGAAATTTGTGTGAAATTGGCCAAATTGCCATTTTCTGACCACTATTTTGGGTAGTTGAAATTGGTAAATAGGCGGTTTCTTGTACTCAATCGATAGAAGAAATGGAGTTCTAGCGAAATAGCTATAATTTTAGTAGACTGATACATTGGAATGTGCCGAAAATAGGGCTCAAAGTGGGCGAAATCGCGGATGCGTAAGTGTCATAGCTACCGCTAACTCGCAAGCATAATTCCGTTAGTTTTCGATCAAATTTCATAATTTTTGTGGCGTTATGATCGGAAAAAGATTCTCTATCATTCCATAAGAAAAATAATTTTTTTTTTTAAATTCGTGGACCCTGAGAACGAGTTTCAGAGACCCCTTGGACCCCCAAAGGGTTAAAATCACATTTTTTTCAGTCTTTGCATAGGGTAAGAGTGATCTTCTATAGTTACCCTTCACGCACGTAACGTTTTCTTGGTCACTTTTTTTTTTCATCCTTCTCCGCCCTCCACCCTTCAATACCTCTCTATATAATCTCAGTTTTTATCATGCTTCTACGTTATTTATGTTATACCTAATATTATTCTGGAATAAATATGATAGGTAGGTAATATTTATTGATAGTAATAGTATAATTATACAATATTTTATAGTGGGATGAAGTGTCATGAGTTACTGAGACTCTGCTGCTTCTCCCTCTGCTGTAGCTCTGCCCACTTTGTAATGATGCCAAATGCTGAATTAAATATGATAGCGTGGATAGGGGAGCAATGTGGCTAATGTTGCAAGTGTATGGAATAGGTAGTAAGTTACTGAAGGCTGTAAAGAGTTTTTATGAGGATAGTGAGGCTCAGGTTAGGGTGTGTAGGAGAGAGGGAGATTACTTCCCGGTAAAAGTAGGTCTTAGACAGGGATGTGAAATGTCACCATGGTTGTTTAATATATTTATAGATGGGGTTGTAAAGAAGTAAATACTAGGGTGTTGGGGAGAGGGGTGGGATTAAATTATGGAGAATTAAATGCAAAATGGGAGTTGACACAGTTACTTTTTGCTGATGATACTGTGCTTATGGAGATTCTAAAGAAAAGTTGCAAAGGTTAGTGGACGAGTTTGGGAGAGTGTGTAAAGGTAGAAAGTTAAAAGTGAACATAGATAAGAGTAAGGTGATGAGGGTATCAAACGATTTAAATAAAAAAAAATTGGATATCACATTGGAGAGAGGATTATGGAAGAAGTAAATGTTTTCAGATATTTGGGAGTTGATGTTCAACGGATGGGTTTATGAAGGATGAGGTTAACCATAGAATTGATGAAGGAAAAAGGTGAGTGGTGCATTGAGGTATCTGTGGAGACAAAAACGTTATCCATGGAGGCAAAGAAGGGAATGTACGAAAGTATAGTGGTACCAACACTCTTATATGGGTGTGAAGCATGGGTTGCAAATGCTGCAGCGAGGAGGCTGGAGGCAGTGGAGATGTCCTGTCTAAGGGCAATGTGTGGTGTAAATATTATGCAGAAAATTCGGAATGTGGAAATTAGGAGAAGATGTGGAGTTACTAAAAGTATTTGTCAGAGGACTGAAGAGGGGTTGTTAAGGTGGTTTGGTCATTTAGAGAGAATGGATCAAAGTAGAATGACTTGGAGAGCGTATAAATCTGTAGGGGAAGGAAGGCGGGGTAGGGGTCGTCCTAAAAGGTTGGAGGAAGGGGTAAAGAGGTTTTGTGGGCGAGGGGCTTGGACTTCCAGCAAGCATGTGTGAGCGTGTTAGATAGGAGTGAATGGAGACGAATGGTTTTGGGACATGGCGATCTGTTGGAGTGTGAGCAGGGTAACATTTTGTGAAGGGATTCAGGAAACCAGTTAATTGATTTAGTTGGACTTGAGTCTTGGAAACGGGAAGTACAATGCCTGCACTTTAAAGGAGGGTCTGAGATAGTGACAGCTGGGAGGGACTATTCTCAGCTGTCGTATCTGAGCACCTCTGCAAAGACAGTGATTATGTATGAGTGTGGTGAAAGTGTTGAATGATGATGAAAGTATTTTCTTTTTGGGGATTTTCTTCTTTTGGGTCACCCTGCCTCGGTGGGAGACGGCCGACTTGTTTAAAAAAAAAAAAAAAACATACTAGAAAAAAATAAAAATGAAACTCCAACTTGATAACTTTATTTAATTTGCATAACTCTTATATATGTATTAAAGAAAGCAATACAAAAGTAAAATACACATACAACGAGTTAAGCTTACAGAAAAATACATTATCCCTTTCAGGGTCCAAGGCCATTTTTGGAAGGGTGCACCAATGTCCAAGAATTAAAAAAAAAATTCTTATTTTTTCATGAAATGGTAGAGAATCTTCTTCTGAAGGTAATAAAACAAAAGTACAAAATTTGATTGAAAATTGAAAATTATTTTGATGTATCAGTGATATTTACGCATCGCGATTTTGCCGATTTTGACTCCCATTTTAGGCCAATTACATTTTCCAGTCGACCAAATTCTTAGCTATTTCACTAGTATTACTTCTATTCTATCGATTGAGCACAAGAAATCGCCCAGTCAACTGTTTCAACTCCAAAATAAAGTGATTGGAAATTGGTAATTTAGGCAATTTAACTCAGTTCAAAATATTTCAATTTAAAATAGGGTGAGAATAAACAATGCAGGCATTCCTGGATTAAACTAAAATTTCCTCTGTTCATTAGTTACGTTTTCAGTCTTTACAAATGAATTCCATTTTGATTTTTTATTCACATAATGAATTTTTATTAAACCAAAAATGGAAGATTTACTGTTATGCAATATTATAATAATTGTACAAATAATATCACCACTTTGTGACGTATATTAAACCCACCAGCTGGCGCGTAAGCGTGTGAGGTCATTTGTTTACTCTTGAACATTGGCAAAAATTAACATTTCCGCTACTTTGAGCTCAGTTTCAAGCCATTTACATTACTAAAACCAATAAAAATCATCTCAATATCTGTAATATATCTTCCATTCTATCAAATGAGACCAAGAAATCAAAATATAATATAAAAAGTATACGAAAAACACTGCAAAGTTGCTGTTTTAATAAAAATTGGGTTTCAGTTTTTCTCTATTATACTGTGTGCTGCAGGATTTGTTTATGTGGTGCACATTACCACATAGATGTATTCTCCATATCTAGGCCCAAATTTACCGCTCAAAATTTGTCTGGTGAGCTGAGTCTGACGTAGAACTACGGTTTGGACCCAGAACTGCCGTAGAACTACGGCACTGACCTTAAAAGGGGTTTAAAATTTACCATTAACACTTACAAGGGGAGAGCAAATGAGAGGGGAGGCAGTAGACAGTTATGGTGAGTCGCCATATGTGGATGTTAGCCGTGCGAATGAAATGTTGTGTAATTATGCTAATATTATTAATAAAGGTTATCTATTACTTTTTTCCAAATTTATATCAAGAAACACGATAAATACCTGAACTGTAATAAAGACGCTGAAATAAAATTTTTTATTTTTATTAAATATGTTTTCCCACCAAGGCGGGGAAAAAAAAAACTTTTATCATTCACCCATCACTGTTTGCAAGAGGGTGCTTTAACTACAGTTATAAACGCAACATTAACACCCTCCTTCAGAGTGCAGACACTGTATTCCCATCTCCCGGACTCAAGTCTGGCCTGCGTTTCCCTGAATCCTTCAAAAAGTTACCTGCTCAACTCCAACAGCACCAAGATTAAAAAACCCTTTGTCTCCATTCACTCCACAAATCGCACCGCATGCTTGCTGGAAATCCAAGTCCTCTTTTACAAAAACCTCTTTTACCCTCCCCCCAACCTTTCCAGGCTGACCCTACCCCGCCTTCCCTCCACTACAGAATACACTTGAGGTCATTCTGTTTCATTCCATTTTCTACATGTCCGAACCACCTCAACAACCCTCCTGCCCTCTGGATAATAGTTTTGTGAATCCCGACCTCCTCCTAATTTCAAACTCCAATTCTCTGCAACAGTTCCCTTGGTTTTTGCATCTCCAAACTCAAATTTATGTAAGTTATTTTGTAAGGTTTTGGAAGTGTATTTTTGGGGTTAAAAGATAACCTACGGACATTATTTCTTGGAAGTAAATTGTTGAATGGCACTTATAGCATTCTGGAACAATTTTTAAAACCGAGGGGCCACTGTATATTCACACCACACATTGACCCAGACATGACATCCCACTGCCCCAGCCTTCCTCCCTTACCCAAAAAATGTTTCCCCATAAAGAGTGTTTGGGATAATATCTCCTACATTCCTCTTAACTTCCACGGACAAAATTCTTGGTCTCCACAGAATTAAGCACCACCATTTTCCCCCCACCAATTCAGATTCACCTCATCCTTAAAGGCCCATTCTGACATGTCCCCCCCCAAAAATTTTCCGAAACATTTTTTTCCCTATTTCCCCCCCAATCTGATACCCCAATTTTCTATTTTAATTTTTTTTTTATCTTCATCACCTTCTTTTTTCCCATATTCCTTTCAATTTTCATTTTCATCCCTTTTCCCCAAAATTTATCCCCCAAAACCCCTGAAAATTTCCCTCTTTGAATTCCCCCAAAAACCCGTGTCATAGCAAAGAACTGTACAACCCCCCTTGTATTTGATTTTTGCCCAAACCTTTCCCAAAGCCCCCCAAATTATTTTTTTTACGACCCCATCTATAAATATATTAACAACCAGGGGAAAAACCCCCTGTTAAAGGGCCCTTTCCCTTTTACCAAAAAATAATCTCCCCCTCTCCACACACCTAACCTGAGCCTACCTATCCTCATAAAAGTTTTCCCCCCCAAAAACCCCCCCCATTCCACCCCCGCACTTTCCACCCCCCCATCCACCGTATCATATCCCTTTTTCCCAAACCAAAATTTAAAAAAACCCCCTTTTTCCCCTTTTAAACCCAAAAACGGGTTCCCCATATTTTTTTCTGCAAAAATTTGGGTTTCCCCCCCCTACCTTTTAAAGCCCCCTTTGGGTTCATTCTTTTTTGCCCCCTCTTACTTTTTTAAATTTTTTCAATAAAATCTACCTCTTTTTTTCCTTTTTTCCCCAGACCCCCAAAAATTTTTTTTTTTTGTCCCCTTTTTTTTTCAAAAAAAAAACCGCCTTGCCAGTCCCGGGTTTTATTTACCCTTCCATACATGTATTAAATAAAGCACCAACCACCCCCAAAAATATATCTCCGCCTGTTTTTAAAATTTTTCTACCTTTTTCCCATCAATCCCAGCCCCTTTTTCCCCTTTCATTCCCCCCCACTGCCCACAACCCCCCAAAACCCCTGGCTCTTCCGCCCCCTACAAGATGTTTTTCCCCCCCTTTTCCCAAAATACACGAAATCACAGTTTCCCCTTGTCTTCATCAACATTTAAAACCCCCCAAAATATTCCCTCCATCTTTACCTAATTTCCCCCTTTTTAAAAACTTTCCTCTCCTTTTTTTTAACTGTAAACCCCTTTTTTTCCCCAGGTTTCCCCAACTTATTAATCCCCACTCAAAAATTTTTTTTTTATTTTCAAAAAAATTTATTGAAAAACACCCTAAACCCCATTCTCTCATTTGCTCTCTTTTTTCATTGTTTTTTCCCCTTCCTTTTTAACCTCTCATTTTTTTTTCATATACTTTTTTCCTTCCCCTTTTACTTTACTTTTTAAAAACCCCTTAAAAATAACTTTTCCCTTACTACCCCTTTCATCATCATTCTACCAACGCTCCCTTTTTCCCTCTCCCCACTTTCCCACCACAAACTTCTGCTGAACACTTAACACTACATTTTTAAATCACCCCTACATCTTCAACCCAATTGCCTACCTTCCAAAGATCTATTCCAATAGTTGTTTTTTTCTTACCCCAACTTCCTTTCCCTTTTTTTATAAACCTTCCCCCCTTTTTACTTACTGGGTTCTATTTTCCCTTGTATCCCATCTCCCCTTTTATTCCCCCCAAATTTTAAAAAGGGCCCGATATATCTGTGGCCCTCTTAAAAAAACATCCTGAAGTCTACCCCCAGTCTTTTATCTACCAAACCCTAGTCCAACAAACTACTTTTTACCCTTTTTTTCATATCTTGTATACTTATTTAAACCTCTTTTTTTTTTTTTTTTTTTTTTAAAATGTAGACCTATAACTTAAAAACCCCCTTTTAAAAACAAAGTTCAATCAAAGGGCCCCCCAAAATTTTTATTTCACCTGGCACCCCCCAAAAAAAATTCCAAAACCCCCCTCTAATTTTTTCCCCCTATTTTTTTTGGGCCCCCCCCACAATTACTCTCTCACTTGGTTAAAAAGGTTTCCCTACATTAAAAAATCTCCCAAAAATTTTTTCTCCCCCCTTTTTTCCTTTCCCTTTTTTTTCCCGGTGCATAAAAATTTTTAAAGACCCAATTTTATCCACCCCCTTTTTTTTAAACCATAACCCCCAATTTAACATTTATATTCCCCCCTCCTTCCATAACTGGTCCTTTTTCATTATTGCCCTTCCTTAGCTCTAACCCCTCTTTGATATCCCGACTTAAACCCCTTTATTTCCCCCCTGGGGAAACCCCCCACCCCCTTCAGCTTTTTTCGCTTTTGGGGGCCCCCAATCCAACTTCTTTCATTCATAACATCAGCAATCATCTCCTTTTCTTATCATCCGACTAATCCCCCACATTAAACAACCCCGGGTTTTTTGTTTTTTTATTCTTTTTTTGTAAAGTGAAAAAAAGAAGGGTTACTAAAAATTGTTTTTTCCCCCTTTTAAAACCCTTTTTTAAAGGGCACGATGGTCGAGGAAGAATTTTTCACTTCCCATGGCTATAGGAAATAAAAAGAACAAAAAAGCCCTTAAGAAAAAGAAAAAAATAGAGTGGTATGTTTTAGTGCATGCCCTTTAGGAACCTTTGTAGAAAAAAACTAGATATACCCCTTATCCATTTTTTGAGAAGAGGGTGAATAAAAGCTTTTTATGGAGGGGGAGAATGGGGGGGCCACTGGGGGGTGATAAACTCCCGCTTTCCACACGGAGGGCCCCGGGCGATTCCCGGGGGTGGAAACATTTCAGGTTTCCCAACCCGTTGTCATGTTCACCCAGCAGCAAATAGGTACCTGGGAGTTGTCGACTGGTGTGGGTCGATCTTTGGGGGAAAAAAATTTAAGGGGCCCCAATGGAAATAAGACACAGTCCTCGGACGCAAGACTTTTTTGGGGTTTTCCTGGGGGGCAACCCCCCGGGGGTTAAAAAACCGAAGAAATCTTATCTTATCTTATCTTATTACATTGTTTACACGGGGAAAACATGCTAGATCACTTTGTCATAAAAAAATGCAAAAAAAAAGGATTATTATTATTATTATTATTATTTATAATAATTTACAATAATAATAATAAATAATAAAAATTTATAATAATAATAAAAACCGTTTCTGAGCCCCAATGTCGGGCTACCAAACCTATAGGAAATGCAGACATTTACAGCCCCCCAGAGTAATTATTAAATTATATTTTATTATTATTATTATTATTATCAAAATACCTTGTTCACTGGGGTATAATAATTTTTTGCTGCGACAAGAGACAAAAAATGTCAACACACAGACGAAAACCAGCTGATCCCTTGACTGTGTACTTTAACCCTTTTTAGGGGTTTCCCCCCGTACTAGAGTTTACGCGGCCGAGATTTTCCACATAATAGTACGCATAAATTCTACCCCTTTAAGTTAAGCGGGAAAGGCTGTTAGGCCTAGAGGGAGAGAATGGGTCTGCGTGTTCAGAGTGCGGTAGGAAAAAAAATTGGGGGGCCTCCCTTTTTGTAGGTTCGCCGGGACGTCCGGCCCGGGTCTTTCCAAATGGTGACCCGGGCCTTTTCCCCTGGGTAGAGGGGGGTCGATCATTTTTCTTCTTCTTTTTCTTGGGGGCCCCCCGGGGGGGGGCACATCGGGGAGCCATTGGTGATTTTGGGAACGCCATCTTAGTACACCTTGGGCCACCATTTCACGGGAAAAAATTCCCCGGGGGAATTGGAACACTTTTGTTCCCCCGTGACAGTTCTAACACCGATGGGAGTGTCAGTGATGATGAGTTTCCCAAAGGTTTTAACCAAACCAAAAGACAAATACCCCATAATATTGAGGAAAACCCAAAAGACCCTCAGCCTTTCACCCCCGTGCTGTGGCATCTTGTTCACGCTTAATTG
>WNWK01031856.1:0-22380 GCA_009830355.1 Cherax destructor
AAGCAAGTTTGTGAGCAGGGGTCTCGACAGTGAAAGGGTTTAATATATGGACTACATTTGCTATCTTCCAGATCTCTGGCAACTATCCTGTGTTTATTGACTTGTAAATTTTAGCTAGTGTTTCTGACAATGTTTCTGCTTCTCCCATAGTAAATGGTGGCACCTTCTCAAGTCCCATTGCCTTTGTTTTTTTTTTTATTAACACATCGGCCGCTTCCCACCAAGGCAGGGTGGCCCGAAAAAGAAAAACTTTCATTATTCACTCCATCACTGTCTTGCCAGAGGTGTGCTTACACTACAGTTATAAAACTGCAGCATTAACACCCCTCCTTTGATATATCTCCATCATAAGTTACCTCTTCACCTGTTGTGTGTATGATGTGTATACTCTTTTTCCCCAGACTTTCTGGCATTGCCAGTTTTCACTGAGTAGTCCGCTTTAAATTGTATGTTCATCAATTTGTAGACTTCCTTGTCATTTTTCACGAGCTCTTCTCCCTCCTTCAGTCAAATTACTTGGTCTTGCCAGAAGTGCACAGACATTACAATTCAAATGACCCTCTGAACTGCAACATCCCCACACCTCCTTCAGAGGAAAGTTACTGTACTTCTCACCTCCAGGACTTTAGTCCACCTCACTGGTTTTCCTGAATCCCTTTATGAATGTTACCTTGCTCACACTCCCATAGCATATTAACCATAAAAATTACTTGTCTCCACTAACTCCAATCAAATTTGCCATTGCCAGGCGATGAGAGGAGCGAATCTCATTGTCGGGGTCCAGGGAATAAACCCTGGACTTTAATATAAAAAAAATTTATATATATCCATGGGGAAGTGGAATAAGTATCTTTCCTCCGTAAGCCATGCGTGTTGTAAAAGTCAACTAAAATGCCGGGAACAATGGGCTAGTAACCCCTTTTCCTGTATAGCTTACTAAAAAGAAGAAGAAGAAAATCGTCAAAGTGGGATGTTTGAATGTGCGTGGATGTTGTGCGAATGATAAGAAAGAGATGATTGTAGATGTTATGAATGAAAAGAAGCTGGATGTCCTGGCTTTAAGTGAGACAAAGCTGAAGGGGGTAGGAGAGTTTCAGTGGGGAGAAATAAATGGGATTAGATCAGGGGTTTCAAATAGAGTTAGAGCTAAAGAAGGAGTGGCAATAATGTTGAATAATCAGTTATGGCAGGTAAAGAAGGAATATAAATGTATAAATTCAAGGATTATGTGGAGTAAAATAAAGGTTGGATGTGAAAAGTGGGTTATAGTAAGTGTTTATGCACCTGGAGAAGAGAGAAGTAGAAGAGAGAGAGAGTTTTGGGAAATGTTGAGTGAGGTGTGGGGAGTTTTGAACCAAGTGAGAGAGTAATTGTGGTTGGGGATCTTAATGCTAAAGTGGGTAAAAATGTTGTGGATGGAGTAGTAGGTAAATTTGGGGTGCCAGGGTAAATGTAAATGGGGAGCCATTAATTGAGCTATGTGTAGAAAGAGGTTTGGTAATAAGTAATACATATTTTATGAAAAAGAGGATAAATAAATATACAAGGTATGATATACACGTAAGGAAAGTAGTTTGTTGGATTATGTATTGGTGGATAAAAGGTTGATGAGTAGGCTTCAGGATGTACATGTTTATAGAGGGGCAACGGATATATCAGATCATTATTTGGTTGTAGCTACAGTTAGAGTAAAAGGTAGATGGGACAAAAGAAAATGGCAACAGCAAAGTAAGAGAGAGGTAAAAGTGTATAAACTAAGGGAGGAGGAAGTTAGAGTGAGATATAAGGAACTATTGGCAGAAAGGTGGGCTAGTGCAAGTAGGAATAGTGGGGGTTGAAGAGAGTTGGGATAGTTTTAAAAATGCAGTATTAGAATGTGGGGCAGAAGTTTGTGGTTATAGGAGGGTGGGTGCAGGAGGAAAGAGGAGTGAGTGGTGGAATGAAGAAGTAAAGGGTGTGATAAAGAGAAAAAGGTAGCTTATGAGAGGTTTTACAAAACAGAAGTGTTAGTAGAAGAGCAGAGTATATGGAGAGTAAAAGAAAGGTGAAGAGAGTGGTGAGAGAGTGCAAAAGAAGAGCGGATGAAAGAAGGAGAGGCTCTGTCAAGAAATTTTGCTGAAAACAAGAAAAATTTTGGAGTGAGATAAACAAGGTAAGAAAGCCTAGGGAACGAATGGATTTGTCAGTTAAAAACAGAGTAGGGAGTTAGTAGATGGGGAGCTGGAGGTATTGGGTAGATGGCGGGAATATTTTGAGGAACTTTTAAATGTTGATGAAAAGGGAGGCGATAATTTCATGTACTGGCCAGGGAGGTACAACATCGTTTAGGAGTGAAGAAGAGCAGGATGTGAGTGTGGGGAAGGTGCTGAGGCATTACGTAGAATGAAAGGGGTAAAGCAGCGGAATTGACGGAATCATGACAGAAATGTTAAAAGCAGGGAGATATAGTGCTGGAGTGGTTGGTATTTTTGTTTAATAAATGTATGAAAGAGGGGAAGGTACCTAGGGATTGGCAGCGAGCATGTATAGTTCCTTTATATAAAGGGAAGGGGGATAAAGAGAGTGTAAAAATTATAGGGGAATAAGTTTGAGTATACCAGGTAAAGTGTATGGCAGGGTTATTATTGAAAGAATTAGAGGTAAGACAGAGAGTAGGATTGCAGATGAGCAAGGAGGCTTTAGAATGGGTAGGGGATGTGTAGATCAAGTGTTTACAGTGAAGCATATATGTGAACAGTATTTAGATAAAGGTAGAGAAGTTTTTATTGCATTTATGGATTTAGAAAAGGCATAGATAGAGTGGATAGGGGAGCAATGTGGCAAATGTTGCAAGTGTATGGAATAGGTAGTAAGTTACTGAAGGCTGTAAAGAGTTTTTATGGAGGATAGTGAGGCTCAGGTTAGGTGTGTGGAGAGGGAATTACTTCCGGTAAAAGTAGGTCTTAGACAGGGATGTGTAATGTCACCATGGTTGTTTTAATATATTTATAGATGGGTTGTAAAAAAGTAAATGCTAGGGTGTTGGGGAGAGGGTGGGATTAAATATGGAGAATTAAATCAAATGGGAGTTGACACAGTTACTTTTTGCTGATGATACTGTGCTTATGGGAGATTCTAAAGAAAAGTTGCAAGGTTAGTGGGACAGTTTGGGAGAGTGTGTAAAGGTAGAAAGTTAAAAGTGAACATAGATAAGAGTAAGGTGATGAGGGTATCAAACGATTTAAATAAAGAAAATTGGATATCACATTGAGAGAGGGATTATGGAAGAAGTAAATGTTTTCAGATATTTGGGAGTTGACGTGTCAGCGGATGGGTTTATGAAGGATGAGGTTAACCATAGAATTGATGAAGGAAAAAAGGTGAGTGGTGCATTGAGGTATCTGTGGAGACAAAAACGTTATCCATGGAGGCAAAGAAGGAATGTACGAAAGTATAGTGGTACCAACACTCTTATATGGGTGTGAAGCATGGTTGCAAATGCTGCAGCGAGGAGGAGGCTGGAGGCAGTGGAGATGTCCTGTCTAAGGGCAATGTGTGGGTAAATATTATGCAGAAAATTCGGAATGTGGAAATTAGGAGAAGGTGTGGAGTTACTAAAAGTATTTGTCATAGGGCTGAAGAGGGGCTGTTGAGGTGGTTTGGTCATTTAGAGAGAATGGATGAAAGTAGAATGACTTGGAGCGTATAAATCTGTAGGGAAGGAAGGCGGGGTAGGGGTTGTCCTAGAAAAGGTTGGGGGAAGGGTAAAGGGGGTTTTTGTGGGCGAGGGGCTTGGACTTTCCCGCAAGCATGTGTGAGCGTGTTAGATAGGAGTGAATGGGCGAATGGTTTTTATGACGATCTGTTGGAGTTGAGCAGGGGAACATTTTGTGAAGGGATTCAGGAAACCAGTTAATGATTTAGTTGGACTTGAGTCCTGGAAATGGAAGTACAATGCCCACTTTAAAGGAGGGGTCTGAGAAGTGACAGCTGGGAGGGACTTTTCTCAGCTGTCGTATCTGACGCCCCTGCAAAGACATGATTATGTATGTGTGTGGTGAAAGTGTTGAATGATGATGAAAGTTTTTCTTTTGGGGATTTTCTTTCTTTTTGGGGCACCCTGCCTCGGTGGGGACGGGCCCACTTGTTGAAAAAAAAAAAAAAAAAAAATAATAATAATAATAATAATAGTTTATTGAGACATGATACAAAGATGTACAAGGAGATGCAATAATGGGGTGTACATGCCAAAAACCCCTTTTTATGCAGAGCATTATGGGCAAACTTAAATTAACTTACAATTAATTATGCTCAAGCACCTAACACTCAAACTCTTTTGCCACTTTACTAATAATCAGACATTTATTTACTAACTATTGCCCTTAAAAAACTTTACTGCCTATACTAATAATAAAAAATAATTTAATACTGTTCTGTAAAAAGCTTTATTGTTAATAAACAAAGACACAAAATGGTTCCCAAAAATTAAGAGTTCCATCCAACATGTTTTAATAAAAACATTGACAAAGAAAAATTTATACTATTTAATGTACAGGTTTTTAACGCCTTACCAAAAGGCTCCCCTTTGGAAAATTAATACAGTAACCAAGACTTATAAAGTTATTTGAACAAGTTACTCTTAAGACTTACCTGCCACTTTCAAGACTCTTCCTGCACAGCTTTAGGCAGTTTTTAAATCAATGGAGCAAACATGGATTGAGGCTTTCGAGGTCTGAAAATACATACTAAATCAGTTAATTTCATTTGCTCTAAATCTTCTTTATTCTTTCAACGATCGGCCATATCCCACCCCAAAACGGGGTGGCCTAAAAAAAAAGAAAATTTTTTCCTTTACATTTGTAATAATACAGGGAAGGGGTTCCCCCCCCGTCCTTTATTTTATTTTCCCCTTCGAAAACCCTTTTGGGGAAAATTCTGTTCCACTTCCCCCCGGAGATAAAAAAGAAATAAACAAAATTAAAGAAAAACAAAAAAAACCCCGAAGGGTGTTTTGTGCATCCCCAAACTCAACATTTATGTAAGTGTATTTTTAATGCTTTTGCAAGTGTTTTTTTGGGGGGGCTGTTAGACAACCTACGGACATTTTTTTTTAAGGAAAAAAATTTTTGTTTAATGGCATTTGGGAGCTTTCCCGGGGCTTTTTGGGGGAAAAAAGGGGGACCCCTGTACCCCCCAAAGGGGGTTTGTCCATCAACCTACTACCTGGTTTTCCCCTTTACATTTAAAGCATAATAACAATCATTAAATTTGTTTTTAAATATTGTCTGGATTTTTTAAAAACCCCCTACTGACAATTAATGGGGATTAACTAGTAACATGTATGTTAGAAAACTAAAAAAGAATTTATTTTTTTTAAATACCCCATTATAAGTGTCAGTGGTGGTGCCTTTTTACAAATATTCCCAAATTACTGAATTTAATCCAATGATCCCCCCAAAATTTTTCTATAGTTTAATTGCATTTGTTTATTAACTACAGTGGTACCCCGGTTTACGATGGCCCCCCAAAATAAAACCCTTTTATGAAAATTTATTTTTTTTAAATGCTTTTTTAAGTGTAATTTTGGGGTTCTAAAAGGACTAGTCTATTTTACAACATTTTTTAAGGGGATAAATTGTTTGGTAATGGCACTTGAACAGCTTTCCCGGGAATAAAAAAATATAAAAAAACCCAAAACCTTGTATTGTTGCATTTAGATATGAAGAAAACGTTTCAACATCATGAAAAACCCCTTTTTGGTACTTAAAATTTTGGGAATCACCAGCTGTTGGGGGGGGAAAAGGGCCCCCCAAAGCCTGGGTTTTTGTAGGCTTTTCAGACTCATTTTAAAAAAGGGGTTTTTCCCCCGGACAGGGGGGGCCCAATGTTTGTTCACATTCCCCACCCTACAATAAACGAAAAAAAACAAAAAGAAAAAAACCCAGGGGGGTGTGTTTTTTTGGGCCGGGAAGTGGTGTGACCTAAGGGAGAAGAACAAGACATACCTAAAATTTTGCATGTTTATGAGACAAAAAAAACCCCAAAGCAACCTTACTATCTTTAAAAAATTATAGGTTTTTTTTTTACACTCACTAGGGAGGTACTACCGTCCCCAAGGGGGGGTAAAAAAAGGGGTTTTTTTTTTCTTTTTTTAAAAAGGGTTCTGGTGTTTTTTTTTATAAACTAAAACCTTTGGGTTTCTTCTCGTACCAGGTCACACTACACATTCCTATATATAAAACCCCACCTGGGTTTTCTTCTATTTTCTTACTAGTTCTTGTTTTTTTTTCCCCTCTTATCTCCAGGGGAAAAGGGGGAAAAAGTTTTTCCCCTCCAAAACCATGCGGTCGTAAGCGCAAAAACCCCCGGGGAAAAAAGGGGGCCGGAAACCCCCTTTCCCCCGAAAAAACAAATGAAAAAGAGAAACCTTTTTTTTTTTTTTTGGGCCACCCTGTTTCTGTAGGATATGGCCGTTTTGGGTTAAAAGAAGAAAAAAAGGGGTTTCCTGAAATCTTGTTTTATGGAAAAAAAAGCCCCCCAAAAAAATCCTACCATCATGAAAAAAAAATTTTAAGGCTTTCTTTTTTAAAATTCATTTAAGGGGCGGTATACCCCCCGGGCCCGGGTTCACCATCCTACTCCCGGGGGAAATTTCTATAAATCTTTCTTTTTTTTCAACACGTCGGTTTTTTCCACCGGGGGGGGGCCCCCAAAAAGGGGAAAAAACGAAAGTTTTTTTTTTACATTTAAAAATATATACAGGAAAAGGGGGTTTTTAACCCCCCTTTCTCCTGGCTTTTTAAATTGCCCCCCCCCACACGAAAAGGGAAAGGGGGAAGAATTCTGTTCCACTTCCCCCTGGAGATAAAGGAAATAAGAACAAGAACCAGTAAGAAAAAAAGAAAAAAAACCCCGAGGGGGGGTTATATATGTTGGGAATGAATGTGTAGTGTGACCTAAGGGTAAGTAGAAGTAACAAAACCCCAAAACCCCCAAAACTTGCATGTTTAATGAGACAGAAAAAAAAAACCAGCAATTCCATCATGTAAAAAAATTACAGGCTTTGGTTTTTTTCTCACTTTTTCAGGAGGAGACCTCCCCGGGGGGTTTCTGTCTACCAACCCCCACCAGGATTTGCTATAAATATCAAGTTAAAAATTTTTAAAGAATATACTATTTCTGATGTTTTTTCACTGATCCTTTTTCAACTTTAATATATGGAGTGGATGTTTCAGTGAGCTTTACATAAAAACATCTTCAAATCTTAAACATATAATTGACCAAAAAAAAAAAAATAGTACAAATTTTAAAAAATTTTTAAAACCCTTTTTTTTTTTTTTAATTTTGGGAAAAAATTTCCCAAAAAATTTTTTTCCCAAAAAATTTGGGGGACAGGGAAAATTAAAATTTTTTCTAAAAAACTTTTTCCCCCCTCCCCTTCATTTTTTTTTTAATCAACACTTTTTAAACCAAAAGGGAAAAAGGGGGGGCCATACTATTTTATCCAATTATTATAAAAAAAAAATTTTCCCCCCAAAATGTAGAAACTGACTTCCCCACAAGCAAAAAAAAAAAGAAAGAAGAAAAAAGAAAAAGGGGGAAACTAGGCGGGGGTTTTAAAATCAATTTAGCTGGGTTTTTTTTTCTGGGGAAAAAAAAAATGGACCCCCCTTTTTTTAAACTCCAAACTCGAACAATTTTTAAGTGTATTTTTTTTAAGTGTTTTTTTTGTTTTTTGGGGGGGGGGAAACGGGCCAATCTAATTTAATTTTGTCCTTATGGGAACAAATTCTTTTTGGGAACGGCACTCGAGCAACCTTCTGGAAAGAATTATTGACAAAAACCAGGGGGCCACTGTATTTAAAAAGAACCACTGAGGACATTCTTGTGGTCTTGGTTTTTTTAAATTTAAAAATTTTGCATAGTACTACCATAAAATGAGAAACAAAAAAAAATACAAAAAAAATTTTGGGGAAAAAATGTAGTTTGAATTTGAGTGTACACTATCAAAAAATAGTAAATAGAAAAAAAAATAAAAGGAAAAAACCACAAAAAAAACAAATATGTTTATCCATGCAAGCAGTTTTTGGGCAAGTTTTTGTAATTTGAAACTGTTTATGAAAAAAAAAAAGTTTGGGAAAAAACCCCAAAAAACAACAAATTTTGAAGAGGAAACTTTAGGCAAGTTTGGTTTAAATTTGGGCTTCTCAAGTCACCAATGGAAAAAAATAAGGGGAAAAAACCCGAAAAAAAAAATAAAAAAAAAAAAAAAGAAAAGCTGGAAAAAAAAAAAAAAGAAGAAAAGTGGTAAAAAAAAAAAACAGAAAAAAAGCGGAAAAACCAAAAAAAAGGGGTGGTGAAATTAAAAACAAATCAATGATGAAAATACCAAATTAATGTCAGGAGGGTCTGGGGATGTGGATGGGGATGATGACTGATGACGATGATGATGGGGTGGTGGTAGTTTTTGGGAAAGGGCATCAAAAAAAGTAATAAATAATTGGGATAACACCTGCTTGGTTAACATCTTAAAATTTTTTTCATTTAGATTCATTTTAAAAATTTTTTAGAAAAACTAACAGACAAATAAAGTGGAGGAACAATAAATTATAGGGCATTATTTCATTTTCATTACTCATCCCAAAGAAGTGGAAAAAGGGCCCCCGATAAAAAAAACTTTTCGAATGAAAAGTGTTTTAAATTTTTTTGGAATAATTCAATGGTTATCCTTTCAGACCCCAAAATACATTTACAAAAGCACTTAAATTTTCTTACATTTTACGATTTGGGGGTGCGTTACTCGGGGTCCATTTATCCCTGGGGCTAAAACTTAATGCATTAAGCAGAGGAAACCAGCAAAAAAAAAAGCGAAGAAAAAAAATTTGATTGTGTCAGTTGTGAAATGAAACAAACTTTAAACAAAAAATTTAAAAAACTTAGTCTTTTGGAGTTTAAAAAAAAAAAAGTCAAAAAAATTTGGTAAAAAATTTTTATCAATCCTAGTTCATTGCAATGGGGCCAGTTTTTTTTTAAATTTTTGGTTTTTACGATGTGATCAAACATTACCGGACCAGTCAGGGGGGTGACATGGGTGATCCATCGGGAAAGGTTAGGGAACATTCAATAGCTGCTTGCCCCACATTATCGCCATGTTTGGGGAGCTCCTGGGATAAATTTTTTGTTGTTCATACATGAGGTGGAGGTCCAGCCAAAATCGTAAACCCATTCTCTAAATCCTGTACAAATAAAAAATGAAATTTAGAAAAACAATTCAAAAATATGAGTTTTAAAATGTTTTTTTTGTGTAAGAAATAAGCAGAAATTCAAAGCTGAAATCTTTTTTTAACACATTGGCTGTCTCCCACCGAGGTGGGTCCCCCAAAAAAGAAACACTTTCATCATTATTCACATTTAAAACTGTTTTGAGAGGCATGTAGATACGGGTATCTATGACCGGTTAGCCAGGTTGAGTTGTAGGGGAAAAAGATAGGCCTGCCCAAGGGGGTTGTTGTATTTGGGGGGGGATCTAGATGTAATGTTGACATGCCCTAGTAAGAGGGGGGATGGAATGAGAATGGTGAAATTACCCTTTTTCCGGGGCGCCCATCTCAGGGGAGATTGCTGGGGTTTAAAAAAAAAAATTACATTACTGTATTTGACACAAATTTTTACGGGAACAGCTATACAAGTGTCTAAACCATCATCTTTAAAATGAAATTTCACCAATTAAAAAAAAAACATCAATGACCACAAATGAGAAAAAAATACCATCATTTTAAAAACATTTTTGGGGGATGGCATATAAAAAATTTTTTCACTTTTTTCCCCATAGCCTATAGGGTACACACATGAGACACATGATTAAATTTCCTGCTAAAATAAAAGTGATCAAGTAGATGACTAAAAATTTAAAAAATTAAAAAAAAAGGGGAAAAAAAAACATAAATTAATTTGTTATCAATTTATTGCTATAAAGTTTTGAAGGCCACACAAGTTACCAAATTTCAAATGCTGAGTGCACCCCCCTATTCAACCCTCAGGGGAGTTAAGATAATGAAGATTGAAAACTCAGAGGAAGATACTGTGTTATCAAATGAGGGCTAGTAACGATTAAACTGATTTAATTAAACAACAAAACAGGGGGGACGGGCAAAAAGGGCAAAGCATCTGAATGAGAAATTTTAAAAAAAAATTTTAAGTCAATAAATAAAAAGGAAAAGTATACAAAAAAAAAGAGTTCCAAAAAGAAATTTTTTTAATGGGGGGAAAAAAATGACTGAATGAATCAGTATTTTAGAAATTTTTTGAAAAGCATTAAAAAAAAAGATCATTTCCCAAAAACCCGAAGTATAGGGAAATTATAGTTCGCTGATCTTGTGAAGCATCATTATGAGGGCTGGGGGGCGGGGGTGGATATCTGATGCAAAAGTCGCTGGCCGAAATACAACAACACACACCAAGATATAAAAAAAGTCCCGAGAATGTTTTGAGATAAAATGTGTTATGGGGATTCAACATTCACATTTCATGAGGAATTCTGCTGCTCACCAAAATCTTAGTCTCAAACTTTGTGAAATTTTTTTGGCAATTTCTTATTATCGCTTTTAAAAAAAATTAAAAAAATTTAAGGCTGAAAGGGAAAAGAATATTGACAGAAACATTACAATGATGACTCTCCATTAACATTCAAAAATTAATCTAAAAATTTCAAAGAGAACAAAAATTTTTACTCTAGAACCTGTATTTTGGATTTGATTCCTGTACTGCAAACTACATATAAACTAGTATGTTTAACCCTTGACTGTTTTTCTATTTACAGTCTTACGAGCCACTTTTTTTGACATATATACAGTGACCCCCGGTTCTCGTCGGTAATCCGTCACAGAGGGCCCGTCGACCACCCTTTGGCGAACCCGATTCTTTTTCCCCATAAGAAATAATGGAAAAAAATTAATCCGTCCCAGACTTTCCAAAAGTATTAAAATAAAATTTTTTTTAGAACTTTTTGACATTAAATTAAACACAATTTTATAAAAAAATTAAGAAATAAATAGTAAATAACATGTCACTTACTTTTTATTGAAGAGTTGTTGTTTGTGGAGGACGGGAGGAAAGAAGGTGGTACCTCTAGTGTTTGAAGGGGAATCCCCTTCCATTAACACTGCAGGTACCAAGTTCTTTTCGGGTTACTGGCCTTTTTTTTTGAATGTTACACTCCCTGCATGAATGCTACCCTCCTGCATGAATGCTACACTCCCTGCATGAATGCTACACTCCCTGCATGAATGCTACACTCCCTGCATGAATGCTACACCCCCTGCATGAATGCTACACTCCCTGCATGAATGCTACACCCCTGCATGCCTACTACAAACCCTGCATCCCATACTACAATCCCTGCATCCTTGCTCACCCCTGCATCCCTGCTACACTCCCTGCATCCTTGCTACACTCCCTGCATGCCTGCTACACCCCTGCATCCTCTACACTCCCTGCATCCTTGCTACACTCCCTGCATCCTTGCACACCCCCACACTCCTGCATCCTTGCTACACCCCTGCAAAAGGGGCACCCCTGCATAAAAAGCCCCACTCCCTGCATATTCTTTACCACAGGCTTGGCACTAGGAGCTTTTGGGCCCATGGGGCTTTATTTAGCAGTTGCAAGCACTAAAAACACTGGAATAATGACAATATATATGGTATGAATGCGTGGGAGGCGTGGGTAGTGTTCGCCCGCTTGTAAACAAACACACTGGTGCCTGGGCGCCCAGCTGGGCCAGGGCCACACGCGTCGCTGTCGGGACGGATAGCCGACTCGCCGAACTCCGAGTGGCCGCCAATACCGAGTCAAAAAATTGTAAAAAAACGTCAAACACCGCTTCCAGCTCCACCCCCGTCGAACACCGGGGCTCACTGTATACTCAAAAATTCTAGCGGTTTCAAATCAAGCACGAAAAGTTTGGTAGGCCCAATATGAGAGAATGGGTATGTGTGGTCAGTGGCGCTGTAAAAAAAAAAATTCTGCAACACGCAGTGCATAATGAGAAAAACTCTGACCGTGTTTTTGGTTAAAATGGACTTTGAGGTGTATTTTCGATAGTATTTATGGTTGTATTCTTTTTTTCGTGGTGTCATTTGATAGAATAGAAAATATACTACAGAAATATAGATGATTTTGATTAGTTTCATGACAAAACGACCTTGAAATTGAGCTCAAAGTAGCGGAAATGTTCGATTTTTGCCAATGTTCAAGAGTAAACAAATCACGCCACGCGTCCAATAACATCAACTTTAGCAATTTTTCTTTCACAAGTGCACTGATATTATTTATACTATTTTTACAATAATGCAATAGTCTGCATAACGGGAAATCTTCTATATTTTGTGTGAATAAAAATCAAAATAAAAGCAAGAGTAATATAGGAGGGGCCTAAAGACGTGACTAATGAACAAAATAACATCTTATTTTAGTGCCAGGAATGTCGCATTGTTTATTCTAAACCCTATTTAAATTGAAATTTTTTATTTTGCATGAAATTGGACAAATTGCCAATTTTTGACCACTTTATTGGGTAGTTGAAATCGGTAAATTGGGGTTTCACTCAATCGATAGAACAAATAGAGTTCTAAAGAAATAGCTATGAGTTTGGTCGACTGGAACAATGGAATTGGCCGAAAATAGGGTTTAAAGCCGGGGAAATTGAATGCTATATATCGGGGATCACTAACTCCAGAGCGATTCCGTAAGTTTTCCATCAAATTTCATACTTTTGGTATCATTATTATTGGGAAAAGGTTCTCTATCATTTCATAAGAAAAAAAAATTTTGTTTTTTCAAAATGCACCTCGGATTGGGGGTTTAAATAAAGGGTTAAAAAGGAAAAATAGAACTATCAGTAATGAAGTGAGGTATTTCTTGTCACCTGTCTAGGAGTTATAGCATTTAGGGGATTTCACACTGCAGAGCCCTCGAATTTTTAGACATGTTTTTTCTCACCCACTCCTGAGAACAATTTGTCTTAAAGAATACCAGCAAAAACCCCCGACTTGCCTTTGTCTGCATCTTTGTGTAACAGAAAATAAAATATTTATTATACATATTTGTTCTCTATACTTTTAAATAATAACAAAACTTATTGAAGTTTACTGTAAAATAAATACTTTTAGCAAATGTTTAGCTGGTCTAGGACCAGGTTGCCCAAGGGAAATAAACCCAATGCTGACTACAGGTAACCAAGTAACAATAAAGATATTAATAAAACCTTACAAAGTTGTGTTTCAACAAAAAGCTTTATATCTACAAACCCATTTGTTAACACTAATTTGTATCTATATTAATAACCTTTCATTAGCATAACTTCATTTCCTTATTTCTATTTCTCTGTGTTCAGAATCAAAATTCTCAAACTTATTTTAATTTGGCAAAATTATTTGCATAATTAATTTGTAACACGGTAGTAGGTTGGTAGATAGAGCCCGGGGGGTACTGCTTCTTCCAATGAGGAAAATAGAAGCCTGTAATTGTTTTAAATGATGGTAGGATTGCTGGTGTATTTTTCTGTCCTAAACATGCAATATTTCAGGAAATCCTTGCTACTCTACTTACACTTAGGTCACACTACACATACATGTGCAAGCATATATACACACCCCCCTCTGGGTTTTCTTTCATTTTCTTACTAGTTCTTGTTCTTATTTCCTCTTATCTCCAGGGGGGAAGTGGAACAGAATTCTTCCTCCGTAACCCATGCGTGTGGGGTGAGGCAACTAAAATGGGGGGAAAAGGGGGGCAAACCCCCTTCTCCTGTATATATTACTAAATGTAAAAGGAGAAACTTTCGTTTTTTCCTTTTGGGACCCTGCCCAGTGGGAAACGGCTGACGGTTGGGGAAGAAAACATAATATTTCAGGTATGTCTTGCTACTTTACTTACACTTAGGTCACACTCACATACATGTAACATATATACACACCCCTCTGGGTTTTCTTCATTTTCTTCAGTTTTCGTTTTTGTTTATTTCCTCTTACAGTGGGGTAAGTATCTGTGGGCGCTAGCGTGCTTCCCAGGAACTGTTAGCCTCTTGTAGGACGTGGACGCTGCGTGCTCCAGGAACTTTAGTTCTCTGGTAAGTTTTCTGGGCGCCACCACGAGTTCTAAGGTTCTTTTTTCCCGAAACATAGTGTTTCTAAGTTTTTCGATTTCGAGAATCGTAAAATGGCTCGTGTTTCTAACGTATTGACCTTTTTTTTCTGTCCGCGCCCCCCGGGGCCGCGACGCCGCCAGTGAAGCGTTGTTTCCTTGAGAGAACATTACCTAGCGAGCTCTTTCAAACATTCACACTACATTTGGTGTTTTTTTGGTGGTTTAGTGACTGTCACTGTGAAATAAGCACCATGGGTCCAAAGAACCCTTCATGGCCCTGTGGTAAAGAAAGTGAGGAACACCATCGAACTGAAAGAGATTATAGAAAAAATGAGTGGGATGTTAATGATCTTCCAGGATGTACAACAAAACCCCTTCTATTTCGCTCATCCTAAAAGAGAAAGGGAGATCAAGGGTATGTTGCAAAAGGGTGTTTGTTAACGAAAAATAGATCGAAACAGTGGATGAGGTTGAGAAGTTGTTGTTGGGGGGATCCATAAAAAACAGAGAGCGGGTGATAGTATTTCCATGGCGATAATTTGTAAAAAGGCAAGGAAGTTGCATGCAGATCTTGTCAAGAAATGCCTGCAACCAGTGGTGAGGGTGATTTTAAAGCCAAGCAAAGGCGGGGTTTGACAGGTTTAAGAAACGTAGTGGCATACCACATGTTGGGAGGCATGGTGGGGGGCAGCCAGCCCAGACAAACATGCAGCTGAAAAATTTGTGCAAATTTTAGGGTTAGGGGGCTGAAAAAATCCCCCCCCAACAAGTGTTTAACTGGGTGAAACAGGCCTGTTTTGGAAGAAAATGCCCAACAGGACCTACATTACTCAGGAGGAAAAGGCACAGCCAGGGCACAAGCCTATGAAAGACAGGCTAACCTCATGTTTTGTTCTAATGCTAGTGGGGATTTTAAAGTGAAGCCTTTACTGGTGTATCACTATGAAAACCCAGACCCTTCAAGAATCACAGTGTTGACAAGAATAATTTGTGTGTGCATTGAAGGCAACACCAAGGCATGGGTCACTACGGAGTTTTCAAGGAATGGGGGGACTGGGTGTTTGGCCCCACTGTGAAGAAATAACTTTGAAAAGAAATTGCCATCAAGTGCCTCCTGATACTGGACAATGCTCCTGGGTCACCCCCCACAACTTGCAAGATGTTTGTCTGAAAGTTTAATTTCATCAGAGTGAAGTTCTTGCCTCCTAACACCACTCCTCTCCTCCAGCCCATGGACCAGCAGGTCATTTCCAACTTTAAGAAATGTACACCAAACACTGTTTGAAAAGTGCTTTGAAGTGACATGGGACACTGAGTTGACCCTAAAGTTCTGGAAAGATCACTTCAACATTGTTTAATGCATACCCTTTGGAAGGCTTGGGAGGGAGTGGGCTTCCAGGGCTTTGAACTCTGCTTGGAGACCATTGGGCCAGGGGTTTGTCCAAAGAGGGATTTTAAGGGGTTTGGGGGCTGACCCTGACCTTACCCTGACGACCCTGTGCCTGTTGTGGACTCTATTGTGGCATTGGGGAACAGCCTGGGGTTGGAGGTGAGTGGGAGGATGTGGAAGAGTTGGTGGAGGGGCCCCCAGGGTAGAGCTAACAACTGAAGAGCTGCAAGAGTTTATCTGGAAAAAGCAACAGACCCAGCTGAGGTTATTGTTTTAAAGGAGGAGGGTGAGAGACAGAAGGAGGTGCCCTCTTCAGTGCTTAAGGAGATGTGTACAAAGTGGAATGAGTTGCAGACATTTGTTTAAAGACACCACCCTGAGCAAGCTGAAATGAGCCTTCGGCAGCCACTTAGTGACAGAGCCATGTCGCACTTTTAGGAAAGTGTTGAAGGGCCCAGAAACAGAGGACTCTGGACAGTTACTTTTCCAGGCAGGGGTCTGGTGACTCTGAAGCTGGTCCTAGTGGCATTAAAAGACCAAGAAGGGAATAACCCGAGAGGGACTTGTTACCTGGAATCCTTTTTTGGGGGGTTATTTCCCTTCCAACCACTAACTCCCTGCCCCTATCAGCAACTCTACCTTCCAGATGCCTGCAACTCTTCAATAAAGGTAAGTAAATGTATATCTATATATATATATATATATTTTTTTAATTTAGTATGTGAATATTTTTTGTGGAACGGATTAATTGTATTTACATTTTTCTTATGGGAAATAATGGTTTGAATTTCGTAAACTTCATGTTAAGGTACTAGCTCCTGGAATGGAAAACATACTGGGGTCCACTGTATCTCCATGGGGAAATTGGAACAGAATTCTTCCTCCAAAGTTTGCAATCGTAAGAGGAGACTAAAATGCCGGGAGCAAGGGGCTAGTAACCTATTCTCCTGTATAAATTACAAAATTTTAAAAAAGAGAAATTTTTTGTTTTTTTTTGGGCCACCCTGCCTTGGAAAGATACAGCCAGTTTGTCAAAAAAATTAATTTTGTAAATGTTACATTAGCACATATATTCTTTAAAATGCTAAACCTGTATGGGTGATACAGAACCTGAGAAATAGAATGCAAACATGTTTGTTCCAAGGAAGGGGAGGGCACCTAATTCCTTGGATCAAAACCTTTTCACTAGCATCAAGAAAACCCCTTCCCTTGAAGGGTTATATATTTTAAAAGCCTTCAAAATCTTACCAGTAAAAGCCAACATACAGTGGTATCCGAGCTTCGCCATAATTCATTCCAGAAGGCTGTTCGAGTGCCATTACTGAACAAATTTGTTCCAAAGGAATAATGTAAATTAGATTAGTCCGTTTCAGACCCCCAAAAATAAACTTACAAAAGCACTTACAATAATACACTTACATAATTGTTCGGGGTTGGGAGCTGACGAAACTCGGAGTACCACTGTACAGTATTTTTTTTATCCGAAAGGCTTCTTTTTTTGTTCCCACCTAAGGATTCCTTAACTTTTATTTCTAATGTATGTGAAAAGTCAATTGGAAAATAAAAACTTTTATAAAATACCTAAGCAATCTCCATTTAACAGCCCTAATAGAGGATAAAGATGGTGTTCTGTTAAGCTGATTATTTGAAGTTCTGATTGTTTTGCTGTGATTGTAAAATAATAAACAATTCTGTAAACAATAAACATTGCTGTCGCCTAAATCAATTACCTAGTGAACTGTAACAGTAATGGACAAATCACTGAATGGGTGGGGCTTGCGACCATGGCAGGAAGTCCTAAACCCCGGATAGTGCAATAACCACTGGACCAGCTGGTTCTAATTTGTATTCATCCAACTAGATATATTTCTATACACCATAGGGAAGTTAGCATAGGCTACCACTGTGACTGCAAATGCAGAATTTACAGATGAATCCCACACCTCATGGCTGGAGGGGACTCAGCTCAAGTTCCTTCAAAGCCACAATCATGACTCAAGGATGGGGCCTGAACCCATGGCAGGGGGGTTTTAGGACTACCCTGCGTGTGTTTGAGCTCCACTTGTGCTGTGATTTGTTTGCAAATGTGTTAACACAATCATGTCAGTGATGAACAATTCTGTAAACAACATACTTTATGCATTATTTCCAAAAGGGTTGTACAGAAGTACAACAATCAAAGAATGCCAGAGCCTTTCATTTAGTGGGAAATGGCATACTAAAGATTAGCTTAAACTTTAGAAATGTATGAATTTCTTAAGTAAGGGAAGAAAGTACATTGCCAGTGTTCTGAAGGACAGAGATAGGGATGTTGCAATTAAGAGTATTATTTGAATTGTAAAGTCCATACACTTATGGAAAACAGCAATAGAATGACTGATGGTGAATCTGTTTCCTTCTTTGGGTCACCCTGCCTTGGGGGGAAATGGCTGATGTTTCAATAAAAACAAAACTACACTTACCCCATCATATCTGAATCATTGGAGCCACTACCCATGTCAGATTGCCAAGTATGTCAGATATGGAGGCCTGGCTCTTAGTCTGCCCACTCAAAACATCACCAACAATAAGCATTGCCTGCAAGAATAAAAAAAAAAAAAGATAAAATGCATGTTGAGTAAAATGTTTGAGGAAGATCTATATGTACTGTCTTGTAGCTATTTAGACAAAGATAAATAGGTAAAGATCAGGAAGATATAAAGATGAAAACAGATAGCAAGTAGCAGTAATATACAAATCAATTACAAGACACAGCTAAACAAAATAGTAATTAATAATATAATATATTTGGGGCATGCTTTTTATTCCAAAATGAAAATGTAATAGCTGAAAATAATCAGATACATTATTTATGAAAATTAATATATAAAATTCACCATGAAATGAAAATATAAATTTATCTGAATACTGTACAACAATAGTTTTATACATGATCATATTGTAGGTAGGTGGAATATGGAGTAGGTTGGTAGACAGCAACCACCCAGGGAGGATACCATCCTGCCAGGTGACTGTGAAACAGAAACCTGAAACTGTTTTACATGATGGTAGGATTGCTGGTGTCTTTTTTCTGTCTCATAAACATGCAAGATTTCAGGTACGTCTTGCTACTTTACTTACACTTAGGTCACCTACGAAAATTTACATTTATTGTATCCCCAAAAAATTGATTTTTTCTTGATTTTATTTTAATAGTTCTTGTTCTTTTTTTTTTTTCCCCTTTTCATACCCGGGGGGAAGGGGAAAAAAATTTTTTCCTCCGAAAGGGGTTTTTGTAAAAGTCAACAAAACCCCCGGGGAAAAAAAAAGAAACCCCCTTTTCCTGAAAGCTTACAAAAAAGAAGAAAAAAAAAATTTTCCAAAGGGGATGTTTGAAGTGGGGGGATTTTTTTAATATAAGAAAGAGATGATTGTAGATGTTATGAATGAAAAAAAGGGGATGTCCTGGTTTTAAATGAGAAAAAGCGGGGGGTGGGGGGTTTCAGGGGGGAAAAAAAAAATGGGATTAGAGGGGGGGTTTAAAAGAGTTCTAAAGAAGGAGGGAATAATGTTGAATAATCAGTTAGGGGGTAAAGAAGGAATAAAAATGTATAAAAAAGGATTATGGGAGAAAAAAAAGGGGTTTGGGATGAAAAAGGGGGTTATAGAAGTTTTAAGGGGGAAAAGAGAAGGAAAAGAGAGAAAATTTTGGGAAATGTTGAGGATGTGGGGATTTTTAAACCCCAAAGGGAGAGAATTGGGTTTTGGGGGATCTTAATGCAAAAGGGGGAAAAAATGTTGTGGATGTAGTGTAAAAAATTTTTGGGGTGGGGAAAATGTAAATAACCATTAATTGAGCTTTTTTAAAAAAAGGGGTTTTTTGGAAAAGTAAAAATATTTTAGAAAAAGAGGATAAATAAATATACAAGGTATGATATAGCACGAAGGAAAGTAGTTTGTTGGATTATGTATTGGGGAAAAAAGGGAATTTGGGGGATGAAATTTTTTTATAGAGGGGCAAGGGATATATCAGATTTTTTTTGGGGTTTTTAACAGTTAGAGAAAAAGGTAGATAAAAAAGAAAAAAAAAAAGGGGGAAAAGAGAGGAAAAAGGTTTTCCAAAGGGGGGAAAAAAGGGTTGGGGAAAAATTTAACCCTTTTTAGAAAGGGGGGTTTATGAAAGGGATAGGGGGGGTTGAAGATTTTTGGGGGTTTTTTTTTAAAAAATGCATATTAGAATGGGGGGGAAGGTGGCGGGGGAGGGGGGGGAAGGGGGGAAAGGGGAGGAGGGGGGAATGAAAAAGGGAAAAGGGGGGAAAAAAGAAAAAAAGGTAGTTTATGAGGGGTTTTTACAAAACAGAAGTGTTAAAGAAAAAGGAGTATTGGAGAGAAAAAAAAGGGGAAGAAAAGGGTGAGAGAGTGAAAAAAAGGCGGATGAAAAAATTTGGGAGGGGCTTTAAAAAATTTTTTCTGAAAAAAAAAAAAATTTTTGGAGGAGATGGTAAGAAAGCCTGGGGGAAAAAGGGATTTGCAGTTAAAAAAAGAGTGGGGGGGAGAGATGGGGAGCGGGGGGGATTGGGGGATGGGGGGAATTTTTTGGGGGAATTTTTTAAAACAAAAAAAGGGAGGGAAATTTTTAAGACTGGACGGGGGGGTACAACATCGTTTGGGGAAAAAGGGGAAAAAGGATGTGAGGGGGGGGAGGGGAAAGGGGGAATTTGAATAAAAGGGGGGAAAGAGCTGGAATTGAGGGAATTGACAGAAATGTTAAAAGCGGGGGGGAAAGTGTTGGGGGGGGTTTTTTTTTAAAAATGTTTAAAAAGGGGAAGGTACCTAGGGATTCAGGAAAATATTTCCCTTTTTAATAAAGGAAGGGGGATAAAAAAAGGAAAAATTAAAATTTTTACTGAAAATCCCAAAAAGTTTTAAGGGTTATTTTTTTAAAGAATTAGAGGTAAGAAGAATGGGGTTTAAAGATGAGCAAGGAGGTTTTAGGGGGGGAGGGATGTGAGATCAAGTGTTTACAGTAACCAATATGTGAACAGTATTTAGAAAAGGTAAAAAGTTTTTATTGCATTTATGGATTTAAAAAAAGGAATGATAGTGAAGGGACAATGTGGCAAATGTTGAAGTGTAGGGGAAAAGGGGTAGTAAGTTACTGGGGCGAAAGATTTTTTTAAAAGGATAGTGACCCCCAAGGTTAGGGTGGGGAGAAGGGGGATTACCCCCCGGGAAAAGTGGGTCTTAGACGGGGAAAGTGAACACCATGGTTTTTTTAAAATTTATAGAGGGGGGTTGTAAAAGAAAAATAAAGGGTGTTGGGGAGGGGGGGGGGATTAAAAGGGAAAATTTTTAAAAAAAAGGGGGGAATTATTTTCGATGATACTGTGCTTATGGGAGATTTTAAAAAAAAGGGAAAAAAGGGTTGGGGGCGAGTTTGGGAGGGGTTTTAAAGGTAAAAAATTAAAAAAAATAGATAAGAGTAAGGTGATGAGGGTTTAAACGTTTTAAAAAAAAAAAAATTGGGATATCACATTGGGAGAGGGATTATGGGGAAAAAATAAATGTTTTCAGATATTTGGGGGTTTACGGTCAGCGGATGGGTTTTTAAAGGTAGGGTTTAACCCAAAAAAGATAAAAGGAAAAAGGGGAGTGGTGAAATTTTTGGGATCTGGGAGAAAAAAAAAGTTATCCAAGGGGGGCAAAAAAGGAATGTAAAGATAGGGGGGCCCAAAACCCTTATATTTTAACATGGGTTTCAAAATTTCCCCAAAAAGGGGGAGGTTTGGGGGGAGTGGAGATGTCCTGTCAACAATTTGTGGGTAAATATTAGCAGAAAATTGGAATTTTGGAAAAATTTTTGGGGGGTGGGACAAAAGATTTGCGAAAGGGGAAGGGGGTTGTTGAGGTGGTTTGGTCATTTAGAGGAAAGGGTCAAAGAGAATGACTTGGGGACGATAAATTTTTGGGGGAAAGGGAAAGGGGGGGGGGGGTCCCCCGAAAAGGTTGGAGGGGGGGTAAAGGAGGTTTTTTTTGGGGAGGGGGTTTTGGGGGTTCCCCAAGCATGTGTGAGGGTTAGATAGGGGGGAAAGGACAATGGTTTTTGGGGCATGAAACTTTGGGGGGGACAGGGAAAATTTTGGGGAAAGGGGGGCAGGGGAAAACCCGTTAATTAATTTAGTTTGGGGGTTTGGGCCGGGAAAAGGGAAGAAATGCCCCACTTTAAAAAGGGGGGGGGCTGAGATAGTGACAGCTGGGAGGGGCTTTTTTGCGTCGATCGGGGCCCCCCTGCAAAAGACGTGATTATGAATGGGGGGGGAAAGGTTTTTTTGATATAAATTTTTTTTTTATTTTTTTTTTTACCCTTCCTTTAAGGGCCCCTTTTTTGAGGAAAAAAAAAAAAAAAAAAGGGGGGAAAATTACCTTAAGAAACAAGGAGGGGAAGGGGGGGGATAGCAGGTGGGCCGAGCTAACAAGTGACGGGAAACTAAGACGGATGTTCCTTTGAGACATGCCTGGTGGAACACCTGAGAGGACCCTGCAGATATAAGACAATATTTCTATAACATTATTTCACTTCAGTCTTTATTTTTGTGCAGAAATACATGTATTACAATAATCTTTTTCTTTATGTAGGTTTGTTAATCTATGACAAAAAAAAACATGGTTAATACTCAGTATAAAATTTAATATTAGCAGACCAATTTTTTTTAATAAAAAAAAGGGGGACAATATTTAGCCAATCTCTCCTCCCCCAAAATAGCTGGTATCTACTGGGTTGGTCACCATCAAACCATATTTCCCAACAGCTTTTTCTTTTTCTTTTCTTATTATGTTCCTTTAAAAACACCCTACCCAAGAAGATGTAAAAAATTTAAATATCATCT
>WNWK01031857.1:0-22378 GCA_009830355.1 Cherax destructor
TTTATATCTTTTGACAAAAATTTAAAAATATTAAATCAATTTTAATTTCAATTAAAGTTAGGAAATAGCTTTAAAATTTTTTAAAATATATATTTTAATTAAAAAATTTTTATTATTGAATTTTAAAGTATAATTTTATAATTTATTTTAGAATTTTTAATATATTAAATTAATAAATATTTTTAAAAATTTAAATATTTAAAAATAATAAATTAAAAATTCATAAATTTTAATATATTATTATTAATTTTAAAAATTTATGTATTCTTAAAATATTTTATAAATATTATTTTCTAAAATAATAAATTCATTAAATAAAAGAATTTATGATTTTAGGAAGTTATTTGTAATTTTTTAAAAGTTTGAAATCTTAAAATTTATAAAATGAAAAAATACTTTTATAATTTTGATTAAATTATTTAATATTTTTAAAAATATTTCTAAAAAATCCAATAAATTTAATATTCAAATTTGAAAAAAATATAATTAAATAGAAAATTAAAATATTTTTTAAATCATTAAAATTTTGATGCTTTTGAAAATTTATTTTTTGAAAATAATTTTAACTAAATAAATTTTACTAATTAAATTTATGAAAATTTAGAATTTTAGATTTTTATGACTTCTCAAGTATTTTTCAAAAATATTTTTCAAATCTTAAAATTTAAATCTAAAAATAATAAAAAATTTAAGCATTTTATATTATTATTAATTTACATTTTTAAAATCATTAAAATCTATAAAAATCAATATTTTTAAATTTTATATTTTCGAAAAAATGAAAATAAATAAATTTAAATTATTTATTGCATATTTTAAACGTTAATCTTAAAATATTTTATAAATTATTTTATTTTAAATAGAATTAAGCTTGAAATAATGAAAAGAATTTTATGATTTTTTTTGACTTTAGGTATATTTTTCTAAAAAAATTTTCAAAAACTTAAATTTAATCTAAAATAATAAAATAGTTAAATTATAAATATTTATATTTTTTAGAATCTTAATATTTTTTAAAATAATTTCAAATCTGAACTTAAAGCAAAAATAACGTTTTATTAAATTATGAAAATAAAAAATTTATGATTTTCTTTTAGAACTTACTATGTATTTTATTAAAAGTTTTAGAAATGATCTCTCAAATAATAAAATATTTTTTACATTTTATATTTATTAATATAATAAAATTAATTTATAGCATTTGAATATTTATATTATTTACATATTTTAAATCCCATTAAATCTATAAAAATATATTTTATAGAATATTTATTATTTTGAAAATACATGAAACATTAAAGCTAGAAATGTCTAAATCGATTTTGCATATTTCGACGTTTAGAGCGGTTTATGCTTTCTGAATCATTTACTAAAATACTTAATTCACACTTAAATAAATTACGTTAATTTATGGAAGTCAAAATTTTATGATTCTTGAAGTATATATATATTTATCTAAAAGTTTCAAAATGCAATAAATAAGTTTATAGCATTTAATATTTAATTATTCATTTTAAACATTAATCTATAAAATAATATTTATAGAATATTATTATTTTCGAAAACATGAAATAAATGTGCAAAAATTTCAAAGTTTACGGTTTATTCAACATTTTACAAAATTAGATTCACTTAAAATTACTAATTTTAAAGTGCATTATGATTTTCTTAGTATCAGATTTATCAAAAATCAATAACAATAAATGCAAATATTTATATTTGAATATATTAATATTATATTTTAAATCATTAAACATAAATATATTTTATAGAATATTTCATATTATTTCGAAATACATGAAACTAAGGAATTAATCTTTTATTGCTATGATTTTAGAGGTTTATTTTCATCTATAAAAATATTGATTTTTATAGAATATTTCATATTATTTTCGAAAAATACATGAAACATTAAAAAGCTCAGAAAAATGTGCTAAAATCGTATTTTATTGCATATTTCGACGTTTTAGAGCAGTTTGAGTGCTTTTCTGCAAAACTCATTTTCAGCTAAAATACTTAGATTTTCACACTTTTAAATAGAATTTTACTGCAATTGAAATTTATGGAAAAGTAAGCAAAATTTTATGATTTTCTTTTAGAAGCTTACTATAGGTATATTTTATCTAAAAATAGTTTTCGAAAATCCTTGAAAATGCCTAATCGTCAAAATGCAATAAAATAAGTTTTATAGCATTTTATATTTATAATTATTTACATATTTTTAAAAATCCCTTAAAATCTATAAAATCAATATTTTATAGAATATTTCATATTATTTTCGAAAATACATGAAACATTAAAAGCTCAGAAAAATGTGCTAAAATCGTATTTTATTGCAATTTCGACGTTTTGAGGGTTGAGTGTTTTCTGCAAACTCATTTTAGCTAAAATACTTAGATTTTCACACTTTTAAATTGAATTTCTACTGCATTGAAATTTATGGAAAAGTAAGCAAATTTTATGATTTTCTTTAGAAGCTTACTCAAGGTATATTTTATCTAAAAATAGTTTTTCAAAAACTTGAAAATGCCTAATCGTCAAAATGCAATAAATAAGTTTTATAGCATTTTGAATATTTATAATTATTTACATATTTTTAAAAATCATTAAAAATCTATAAAAATCAATATTTTATAGAATATTTCATATTATTTTCGAAAATACATGAAACATTAAAAGCTCAGAAAAATGTGCTAAAATGTATTTATTGCATATTTCGACGTTTTAGAGCGGTTTGATGCTTTTCTGCAAAACTCATTTTAGCTAAAATATTAGATTTCACTTTTAAATAGAATTTCTACTGCAATTGAAATTTATGGAAAATAAGCAAATTTTATGATTTTTTTAGAAGCTTACTCATAGGTATATTTTATCTAAAAATAGTTTCAGAAAATCCTGAAATGCTTAATGTCAAAATGCAAAAAATTTTTTTATAGCATTTTTGAATATTTATTAATTATTTACATATTTTAAAATCCCATTAAAAATCTATAAAAATATATTTTTATAGAATATTTCATTATTTTGAAAATACATGAAACATTAAAAGCCAGAAAAATGTGCAAAACGTATTTTATTGCATATTTCGACGTTTTAGAGCGGTTTGAGTGCTTTTCTGGCAAAACTCATTTTACTAAAATACTTAGATTTTCACACTTTTAAAAGAATTTACTGCAATTGAAATTTATGGAAAAGTAGCAAAATTTTATGATTTTCTTTTAGAAGTTTGCAAAACTCATTTTTTAGCTAAAATACTTAGATTTTCACACTTTTAAATAGAATTTCTACTGCAATTGAAATTTATGGGAAAAGTAAGCAAAATTTTATGATTTTCTTTTAGGAAGCTTACTCACATGTATATTTAATCTAAAAAAATAGTTTTTCAGAAAATCCTTGAAAATGCCTTAAATCGTCAAAAAATACAATAAAATCAAGTTTAATAGCATTTTTTAATATTTATTAATTATTTACATATTTTTAAAAAATCCCATTAAAAATATATACAAATCAATATTTTTATAGAATATTTCATATTATTTTCGAAAAATACATTAAACATTAAAAAGCTCAGAAAAATATGCTAAAATCGTATTTTATTGCATATTTCGACGTTTTAGAGCGGATAGAGTGCTTTTCTGGCAAAACTCATTTTTTAGCTAAAATACTTACATTTTCACACTTTTAAATAGAATTTCTACTGCAATTGAAATTTATGGGAAAAGTAAGCAAAATTTTATGATTTTCTTTTAGGAAGCTTACTCATAGGTATATTTTATCTAAAAAATAGTTTTCGAAAATCTTGAAAATGCCTTGAAATCGTCAAAAATGCAATAAAATCAACGTTTTATAGCATTTTTAAAATTATAATTATTTACATATTTTTAAAAATCCATGAAAAATCTATAAAAATCAATATTTTATATAAATATTTCATATTATTTTCGAAAAATGAAAATTAGCAGAAAAGTTAAAACGTTTTAGAGCGGATTGAGTGCTTTTCTGGCAAAACTCATTTTTAGCTAAAATACTTACATTTTCACACTTTTAAATAGATTTTCTACTGCAATTGAAATTTATGGGAAAAGTAAGCAAAATTTTATGATTTTCTTTAGGGAAACTTACTCATAGGTATATTTTATCTAAAATATTTTCAGAAAATCTGAAAATGTTAATCGTCAAAAATGCAATAAAATATTTTATAGCATTTTGAATATTTATAATTATTTACATATTTTTAAAAATCCCATTAAAAATCTATAAAAATATATTTTATAGAATATTTCATATTATTTTCGAAAATACATGAAACATTAAAAGCTCAGAAAAATGTGCTAAAATCGTATTTTATTGCATATTTCGACGTTTTAAGAGCGGTTTGAGTGCTTTTCTGGCAAAACTCATTTTTAGCTAAAATACTTAGATTTTCACACTTTTAAATAAATTTCTACTGCAATTGAAATTTATGGAAAAGTAAGCAAAATTTTATGATTTTCTTTTAGGAAGCTTACTCATAGGTATATTTTATCTAAAATAGTTTTTCAGAAAATCCGAAAATGCTTGAATCGTCAAAAATGCAATAAAATATTTTATAGCATTTTTGAATATTTATTAATTATTTACATATTTTTAAAAATCCCATTAAAAATCTATAAAAATAATATTTTTATAGAATATTTCATATTATTTTCGAAAATACATGAAACATTAAAAGCTCAGATTTTAGAGCGTTTGAGTGCTTTTCTGGCAAAACTCATTTTTAGCTAAAATATTTAATTTTCACACTTTTAAATAGAATTTCTACTGCAATTAAATTTAATGAAAAGTAAGCAAAATTTTATGATTTTCTTTTAGGAAGCTTACTCATAGGTATATTTTATCTAAAAAATAGTTTTCAGAAAATCTTGAAAATGCCATAATCGTCAAAAAATGCAATAAAATAAGTTTTATAGCATTTTAATATTTATTAATTATTTACATATTTTTAAAATCCCATTAAAAATCTATAAAATCAATATTTTATAGAATATTTCATATTATTTTCGAAAAATACATGAAACATTAAAAGCTCAGAAAAATGTGCTAAAATCGTATTTTATTGCAATTTCGACGTTTTAGAGCGGTTTGATGCTTTTCTGCAAAACTCATTTTTAGCTAAAATCTTAATTTTCACACTTTTAAATGAATTCTACTGCAATTGAAATTTATGGGAAAATAAGCAAAATTTTATGATTTTCTTTTAGGAAAGCTTATTATAGGTATATTTTATCTAAAAAATAGTTTTCAGAAAATCCTTGAAAATGCCTAAATCGTCAAAATGCAATAAATCAAGTTTATAGCATTTTAATATTTATAATTATTTACATATTTTTAAAAAATCATTTAAAATCTATAAAAATCAATATTTTATAGAATATTTCATATTATTTTCGAAAATACATGAAACATTAAAAAGCCAGAAAAATGTGCTAAAATCGTATTTTATTGCAATTTCGACGTTTAGAGCGGTTTGAGTCTTTCTGAAAACTCATTTTTAGCTAAAATACTTAGATTTTCACACTTTTAAATAGAATTTCTACTGAATTGAAATTTATGGGAAAAGTAAGCAAATTTTATGATTTTCTTTAGGAAGCTTACTCATAGGTATATTTTATCTAAAAAAAAATTTCAGAAAATCCTTGAAAATGCCTTAATCGTCAAAAATGCAATAAAATCAAGTTTTATAGCATTTTTAATATTTATTAATTATTTACATATTTTTAAAAATCCCATTAAAATCTATAAAAATCAATATTTTATAGAATATTTCTATTATTTTCGAAAATACATGAAACATTAAAAGCTCAGAAAAATGTGCTAAAATCGTATTTTATTGCATATTTCGACGTTTTAGAGTGGTTTGAGTGCTTTTCTGCAAAACTCATTTTAGCTAAAATACTTGATTTTCACACTTTTAAATAGAATTTTACTCAATTGAAATTTATGAAAATAAGCAAAATTTTATGATTTTCTTTGGAAGCTTACTTATGTATATTTTATCTAAAAATTTTTAGAAAATCCTTGAAAATGCCTTAAATCGTCAAAAATGCAATAAAATAAGTTTTATAGCATTTTTAATATTTATAAATTATTTACATATTTTTAAAAATCCATTAAAAATCTATAAAATCAATATTTTATAGAATATTTCATATTATTTTCGAAAAATACATGAAACATTAAAAGCTCAGAAAAATGTGCTAAAATCGTATTTTATTGCATATTTCGACGTTTTAGAGCGGTTTGAGTGCTTTTCTGGAAAACTCATTTTTAGCTAAAATACTTAGATTTTCACACTTTTAAATGAATTTCTACTGCAATTGAAATTTATGGAAAAGTAAGCAAAATTTTATGATTTTCTTTAGGAAGCTTACTAAGGTATATTTTATCTAAAAATATTTTCAGAAAATCCTTGAAAATGCCTTAATCGTCAAAAATGCAATAAAATCAAGTTTTATAGCATTTTTGAATATTATTAATTATTTACATATTTTTAAAAATCCATTAAAAATCTATAAAATCAATATTTTATAGAATATTTCATATTATTTTCGAAAATACATGAAACATTAAAAGCCAGAAAAATGTGCTAAAATCGTATTTTATTGCATATTTCGACGTTTTAGAGCGGTTTGAGTGCTTTTCTGGCAAAACTCATTTTAGCTAAAATACTTAGATTTTCACACTTTTAAATGAATTCTACTGCAATTGAAATTTATGGGAAAAGTAAGAAATTTATGATTTTCTTTAGGAAGCTTACTATAGGTATATTTTATCTAAAAAATTTTTCAGAAAATCTTGAAAATGCCTTAATCGTCAAAAATGCAATAAAATAAGTTTTATAGCATTTTTGAATATTATAATTATTTACATATTTTTAAAAATCCATAAAAATCTATAAAAATCAATATTTTATAGAATATTTCATATTATTTTCGAAAATACATGAAACATTAAAGTCAGAAAAATGTGCTAAAATCGTATTTTATTGCATATTTCGACGTTTTGAGGGTTTGAGTGCTTTTCAAAACTCATTTGCTAAATACTTAGATTTTCACACTTTAAATGAATTCTACTGTAATAAATTTATGGAAGTATTTATGATTTTTTAGGAAGCTTACTAAGGTATATTTATCTAAAATATTCAGAAATCTGAAATGCCTTAAATCGTCAAAATGCAATAAAATAAGTTTATAGCATTTTATATTTATAATTATTTATATTTTTAAAAATCCATTAAAATTTAAAATATTTTTAAGAATATTTCAATTATTTTCAAAATACATGAAACATTAAAAGCTCGAAATTAAATGATTTTTTGTTTCGAGTTTAGAGGGTTTGAGTGCTTTTCTGGAAAACTCATTTAGCTAAATACTTAATTTTCACACTTTAAATAATTTCTACTGAATTGAAATTGGAAATAGAAAATTTATGATTTTCTTTAGGAAGTACTGTATTTTATCTAAAAATAGTTTCAGAAAATCCTTGAAATGCCTTAATCGTCAAAAATGCAATAAAAGTTTTATAGCATTTTTGAATATAAAATTATTTACATATTTTAAAATCCATTAAAATCATAAAAATCAATATTTTTATAGAATATTTCATATATTTCGAAAATACATGAAAATTAAAAAGCTAGAAAAGTGTAAATCGTATTTTATTGCATATTTCGACGTTTAGAGCGGTTTGAGTGCTTTTCTGGCAAAACTCATTTTTTAGCTAAAATACTTAGATTTTCACACTTTTAAATAATTTCCGATTGAAATTTATGGGAAAGTAAGCAAATTTTATGATTTTCTTTAGAAGCTTACTAAGTATATTTTATCTAAAAATAGTTTTTCGAAAATCTGAAATGCCTTAATCGTCAAAATCAAAAAATCGTTTTATAGCATTTTAATATATAATTATTTACATATTTTAAAAATCCATAAAATCTATATAGAATTTCTACTGCAATTGAAATTTATGGGAAAAGTAAGCAAAATTTTATGATTTTCTTTTAGGAAGCTTACTTATAGGTATATTTTATCTAAAAAATAGTTTTTCAGAAAATCTTGAAAATGCCTTAATCGTCAAAAATGCAATAAAATCAAGTTTTATAGCATTTTTAATATTTATAAATTATTTACATATTTTTAAAAAATCCCATTAAAAATCTATAAAAATCAATATTTTATAGAATATTTCATATTATTTTCGAAAATACATGAAACATTAAAAGCTCAGAAAAATGTGCTAAAATCGTATTTTATTGCATATTTCGACGTTTTAGAGCGGTTTGAGTGCTTTTCGGCAAAACTCATTTTTCAGCTAAAATACTTAGATTTTCACACTTTTAAATAGAATTTCTACTGCAATTGAAATTTATGGGAAAAGTAAGCAAAATTTTATGATTTTCTTTAGGAAGCTTACTATAGGTATATTTTATCTAAAAAATAGTTTTTCAGAAAATCCTTGAAAATGCCTTAATCGTCAAAAATGCAATAAAATCAAGTTTTATAGCATTTTTAATATTATAATTATTTACATATTTTTAAAAATCCCATTAAAAATCTATAAAAATCAATATTTTTATAGAATATTTCATATTATTTTCGAAAAATACATGAAACATTAAAAGCTCAGAAAATGTGCTAAAATCGTATTTTATTGCATATTTCGACGTTTTAGAGCGGTTTGAGTGCTTTTCTGGCAAAACTCATTTTTAGCTAAAATACTTAGATTTTCACACTTTAAATAGAATTTCTACTGCAATTGAAATTTATGGGAAAAGTAAGCAAAATTTTATGATTTTCTTTAGGAAGCTTACTATAGGTATATTTTATCTAAAAATAGTTTTCAGAAAATCCTTGAAAATGCCTTAATCGTCAAAAATGCAATAAAATCAAGTTTTATAGCATTTTTGAATATTTATAATTATTTACATATTTTTAAAAATCCCATTAAAAATCTATAAAAATCAATATTTTTATAGAATATTTCATATTATTTTCGAAAATACATGAAACATTAAAAAGCTCAGAAAAATGTGCTAAAATCGTATTTTATTGCATATTTCGACGTTTTAGAGCGGTTTGAGTGCTTTTCTGGCAAAACTCATTTTTTAGCTAAAATACTTAGATTTTCACACTTTAAATAGAATTTCTACTGCAATTGAAATTTATGGGAAAAGTAAGCAAAATTTTATGATTTTCTTTTAGGAAGCTTACTTATAGGTATATTTTATCTAAAAAATAGTTTTTCCGAAAATCCTTGAAAATGCCATGAATCGTCAAAAAATGCAATAAAATAACGTTTTATAGCATTTTTTAATATTTATAAATTATTTACATATTTTTAAAAAATCCCATTAAAAATCTATAAAAATCAATATTTATATAGAATATTTCATATTATTTTCGAAAAATACATGAAACATTAAAAAGCTCAGAAAAATGTGCTAAAATCGTATTTTATTGCATATTTCGACGTTTTAGAGCGGTTTGAGTGCTTTTCTGGCAAAACTCATTTTTTAGCTAAAATACTTAGATTTTCACACTTTTAAATAGAATTTCTACTGCAATTGAAATTTATGGGAAAAGTAAGCAAAATTTTATGATTTTCTTTTAGGAAGCTTACTCATAGGTATATTTTATCTAAAAAAAATTTATTCAGAAAATCCTTGAAAATGCCTTAAATCGTCAAAAAATGCAATAAAATCAAGTTTTATAGCATTTTTGAATATTTATTAATTATTTACATATTTTTAAAAATCCATTAAAATCTATAAAATCAATATTTTTATAGAATATTTCATATTATTTTCGAAAATACATGAAACATTAAAAAGCTCAGAAAAATGTGCTAAAATCGTATTTTATTGCATATTTCGACGTTTTAGAGCGGTTTGAGTGCTTTTTCTGGCAAAACTCATTTTAGCTAAAATACTTAGATTTTCACACTTAAATGAATTTTCTCAATTAAATTTATGAAAAGTAACAAAATTTAAGATTTTCTTTGGAAGCTTACTCAAGGTATATTTTATAAAATAGTTTTCAGAAAATCTTGAAAATGCCTTAATGTCAAAAATGCAATAAATCAAGTTTTATAGCATTTAATAATATTACATTTTTAAATCCATTAAAATCTATAAATCAATATTTTTATAGATATTCATATTACGAAAATACATGAAACATTAAAGTCAAAAATTAAATCATTTCATATTTCGACTTAGAGCGGTTAGTGCTTTTCTGGCAAACTCATTTTAGCTAAAATACTTAATTTTCACACTTAATAAATTTCACTGCAATTGAAATTTATGGGAAAATAAGCAAATTATGATTTTCTTAGAAGCTTACCATAGTATTTTTATCTAAAATAGTTTCAAAATTGAAATGCTTAAATCGTCAAAAAATACTTAGATTTTCACACTTTTAAATAGAATTTCTACTGCAATTGAAATTTATGGGAAAAGTAAGCAAAATTTTATGATTTTCTTTTAGGAAGCTTACTACAGGTATATTTTATCTAAAAAAATAGTTTTCAGAAAATCCTTGAAAATGCCTTAATCGTCAAAAATGCAATAAAATCAAGTTTATAGCATTTTTAATATTTATTAATTATTTACATATTTTTAAAAATCCCATTAAAATCTATAAAAATCAATATTTTATAGAATATTTCATATTATTTCGAAAAATACATGAAACATTAAAAGCTCAGAAAAATGTGCTAAAATCGTATTTTATTGCATATTCGACGTTTTAGAGCGGTTTGAGTGCTTTTCTGCAAAACTCATTTTCAGCTAAAATACTTAGATTTTCACACTTTTAAATTGAATTTCTACTGCAATTGAAATTTATGGGAAAAGTAAGCAAAATTTTATGATTTTCTTTTAGGAAGTTTACTAAGGTATATTTTATCTAAAAATAGTTTTTCGAAAATCCTTGAAAATGCCTTGAATCGTCAAAAATGCAATAAAATAACGTTTTATAGCATTTTGAATATTTATAAATTATTTACATATTTTTAAAAAATCCATTAAAAATCTATAAAAATCAATATTTTTATAGAATATTTCATATTATTTTCGAAAAATACATGAAACATTAAAAAGCTCAGAAAAATGTGCTAAAATCGTATTTTATTGCATATTTCGACGTTTTAGAGCGGTTTGAGTGCTTTTCTGGCAAAACTCATTTTAGCTAAAAAACTAGATTTTCACACTTTAAATGAATTTACTGCAATTGAAATTTATGGGAAAAGTAAGCAAAATTTTATGATTTTCTTTTAGGAAGCTTACTCATAGGTATATTTTATCTAAAAAATAGTTTCTCAGAAAATCCTTGAAAATGCGTTGAATCGTCAAAAAATGCAATAAAATAAGTTTTATAGCATTTTTGAATATTTATTAATTATTTACATATTTTTAAAAAATCCCATTAAAAATCTATAAAAATATTGATTTTTATAGAATATTTCATATTATTTTCGAAAAATACATGAAACATTAAAAAGCTCAGAAAAATGTGCTAAAATCGTATTTTATTGCATATTTCGACGTTTTAGAGCGGTTTGAGTGCTTTTCTGGCAAAACTCATTTTTCAGCTAAAATACTTAGATTTTCACACTTTTAAATAGAATTTCTACTGCAATTGAAATTTATGGGAAAAGTAAGCAAAATTTTATGATTTTCTTTAGGAAGCTTACTATAGATATTTTATTAAAAATATTTTTAGAAAATCCTGAAAATCCTTAAATCGTCAAAATGCAATAAAATCAAGTTTATAGCATTTTAATATTATTAATTATTTACATATTTTTAAAAATCCCATTGAAAATCTATAAAAATCAATATTTTTATAGAATATTTCTATATTTTCGAAAATACATAAACATTAAAAGCTAGAAAAATGTGCTAAATCGTATTTTATTGCATATTTCGACGTTTTAGACGTTTGAGTGCTTTTCTGAAAACTCATTTTCAGCTAAAATACTTAGATTTTCACACTTTTAAATAGAATTTTTACTGCAATTGAAATTTATGGGAAAATAAGCAAATTTTATATTTTCTTTGGAAGCTTACTCACAGGTATATTTTATCTAAAAAAAATAGTTTTTCAGAAAATACTTGAAAATGCCTTAAATCGTCAAAAAATGCAATAAAATCAAGTTTTATAGCATTTTTTAATATTAATTATTTACATATTTTTAAAATCCTATTAAAAATCTATAAAAATAATATTTTATAGAATATTTCATATTATTTTCGAAAAATACATGAAACATTAAAAAGCTCAGAAAAATGTGCTAAATCGTATTTTATTGCATATTTGACGTTTTAGAGCGGTTTGAGTGTTTTCTGGCAAAACTCATTTTTAGCTAAATACTTAGATTTTCACACTTTTAAATAGAATTTCTACTGAATTGAAATTTATGGGAAAAGTAAGCAAATTTTATGATTTTCTTTAGGAAGCTTACTCAAGGTATATTTTATCTAAAAAAAATTTCAGAAAATCTTGAAATGCCTTAAATCGTCAAAATGCAATAAAATATTTTTATAGCATTTTGAATATTATTATTATTTACATATTTTTAAAATCCCATTAAAAATCTTAAAAATATTATTTTTATAGAATATTTATATTATTTTCGAAAAATACATGAAACATTAAAAATCATAAAATGTGTAAAATCGTATTTTATTGCATATTTCGACTTTTAACGGTTTGAGGCTTTTCTGGCAAAACTCATTTTTCAGCTAAAATATTAGATTTTCACACTTTAAATAGAATTTCTACTGCAATTGAAATTTATGGGAAAAGTAAGCAAAATTTATGATTTTCTTTTAGGAAGCTTACTAAGGTATATTTTATTAAAAAAAGTTTTCAGAAAATCCTTGAAAATGCCTTAATCGTCAAAAATGCAATAAAATAAGTTTTATAGCATTTTAATATTATTAATTATTACATATTTTTAAAAATCCATTAAAAATCTATAAAATCAATATTTTTATAGAATATTTCATATTATTTTCGAAAAATACATGAAACATTAAAAAGCTCAGAAAAATGTGCTAAAATCGTATTTTATTGCATATTTCGACGTTTTAGAGCAGGTTTGAGTGCTTTCTGCAAAACTCATTTTTCAGCTAAAATATTAGATTTTCACACTTTTAAATAGAATTTCTACTGCAATTGAAATTTATGGGAAAAGTAAGCAAAATTTTATGATTTTCTTTTAGGAAGCTTACTTATAGGTATATTTTATCTAAAAAAATAGTTTTCAGAAAATCCTGAAAATGCCTTAAATCGTCAAAAATGCAATAAAATAAGTTTTATAGCATTTTTAATATTATTAATTATTTACATATTTTTAAAAAATCCCATTAAAAATCTATAAAATCATTATTTTTATAGAATATTTCATATTATTTTCGAAAAATACATGAAACATTAAAAGCTCAGAAAAATGTGCTAAAATCGTATTTTTGCATATTTCGACGTTTTAGAGCGGTTTGAGGGTTTTCTGCAAAACTCATTTTTAGCTAAAATACTTAGATTTTCACACTTTAAATAGAATTTCTACTGCAATTGAAATTATGGGAAAGTAAGCAAAATTTTATGATTTTCTTTAGGAAGCTTACTCATAGGTATATTTTATCTAAAAAATAGTTTTTCAGAAAATCCCTGAAAATGCTTGAATCGTCAAAAAATGCAATAAAATAATTTTTATAGCATTTTTAATATTTATTAATTATTTAATATTTTTAAAAATCCACTTAAAAAAATCTATAAAAATATATTTTTAAGAATATTTATATTATTTTCGAAAAAAACATGAAACATTAAAAAGCTCAGAAAAATGTGCTAAAATCGTATTTTATTGCATATTTCGACGTTTTAGAGCGGTTTGAGTGCTTTTCTAAAACTCATTTTTAGCTAAAATACTTAGATTTTCACACTTTTAAATAGAATTTCTACTGCAATTGAAATTTATGGGAAAAGAAAGCAAAATTTTATGATTTTCTTTAAGAAGCTTACTTATAGGTATATTTTATCTAAAACAATAGTTTTTTTCATAAAATCCTTGAAAATGCCTTAAATCGTCAAAAAATGCAATAAAATAACGTTTTATAGCATTTTAATATTTTAAATTATTTACATATTTTTAAAAACCATTAAAAATCTATAAAAATCAATATTTTTATAGAATATTTCATATTATTTTCGAAAAATACATGAAACATTAAAAAGCTCAGAAAATGTGCTAAAATCGTATTTTATTGCATATTTCGACGTTTTAGAGCGGTTTGAGTGCTTTTCTGGCAAAACTCATTTTTTAGCTAAAATACTTAGATTTTCACACTTTTAAATAGAATTTCTACTGCAATTGAAATTTATGGGAAAAGTAAGCAAAATTTTATGATTTTCTTTTAGGAAGCTTACTTATAGGTATATTTTATCTAAAAATAGTTTTCAGAAAATCCTGAAAATGCCTTAATCGTCAAAAATGCAATAAAATAAGTTTATAGCATTTTTAATATTTATAATTATTTACATATTTTAAAAAATCCCATTAAAAATCTATAAAAATCAATATTTTTATAGAATATTTCATATTATTTTCGAAAATACATGAAACATTAAAAGCTCAGAAAATGTGCTAAAATCGTATTTTATTGCATATTTCGACGTTTTAGAGCGGTTTGAGTGCTTTTCTGGCAAACTCATTTTTAGCTAAAATACTTAGATTTTCACACTTTTAAATAAATTTCTACTGCAATTGAAATTTATGGGAAAAGTAAGCAAATTTTATGATTTTCTTTAGGAAGCTTACTCATAGGTATATTTTATCTAAAAAATAGTTTTCAGAAAATCCTTGAAAATGCCTTAAATCGTCAAAAAATGCAATAAAATAAGTTTTATAGCATTTTTGAATATTTATTAATTATTTACATATTTTTAAAAATCCATTAAAAATCTATAAAAATATATTTTATAGAATATTTCATATTATTTTCGAAAATACATGAAACATTAAAAAGCTCAGAAAAATGTGCTAAAATCGTATTTTATTGCATATTTCGACGTTTTAGAGGTTTGAGTGCTTTTCTGCAAAACTCATTTTCAGCTAAAATACTTAGATTTTCACACTTTTAAATAGAATTTCTACTGCAATTGAAATTTATGGGAAAAGTAAGCAAAATTTATGATTTTCTTTTAGGAACTTACTATAGGTATATTTTATCTAAAAAAATAGTTTTCAGAAAATCCTTGAAAATGCCTTAATCGTCAAAAATGCAATAAAATAAGTTTTATAGCATTTTTGAATATTATTAATTATTTACATATTTTTAAAAATCCATTAAAAATCTATAAAAATCAATATTTTATAGAATATTTCATATTATTTTCGAAAAATACATGAAACATTAAAAAGCTCAGAAAAATGTGCTAAAATCGTATTTTATTGCATATTCGACGTTTTAGAGCGGTTTGAGTGCTTTTCTGCAAAACTCATTTTTAGCTAAAATACTTAGATTTTCACACTTTTAAATAGAATTTTCTGCAATTGAAATTTATGAAAAAGTAAGCAAAATTTTATGATTTTCTTTAGGAAGCTTACTCATAGGTATATTTTATCTAAAAAAATATTTTCAGAAAAAAAAGCTCAGAAAAATTGCTAAAATCGTATTTTATGCATATTTCGACGTTTTAGAAAGTTGAGTGCTTTTCTGAAAACTCATTTTAGCTAAAATATTATTTTCACACTTTTAAATAAATTTTCTGCAATTGAAATTTATGGAAAATAAGCAAAATTTATGATTTTCTTTTAGGAAGCTTACTATAGTATATTTTATCTAAAAATAGTTTTCAGAAAATCTTGAAAATCCTTAAATCGTCAAAATGCAATAAAATAAGTTTTATACATTTTGAATATTATTAATTATTACATATTTTTAAAAATCCATTAAAAATCTATAAAATCAATATTTTAGAATATTTCATATTATTTTCGAAAATACATAATTAAAATAAAAAATTCTAAAATCATTTATTATATTTCGACGTTTAGAGGTTGATGCTTTTCTGAAAACTCATTTTAGCTAAAATATAGATTCACCTTTTAAATGAATTTCTGAATTGAATTTTGGAAAATAGCAATTTATGATTTTCTTAGAAGCTTACTCAAGGTATATTTATTAAAAATAGTTTTCAGAAAATCCTTGAAATGCTTAAATCGTCAAAAATGCAATAAAAACGTTTATACATTTTAATATATAATTATTTACATATTTTAAAAATCATTAAAAATCTATAAAATCAATATTTTTAAAATATTTCATATTATTTTGAAAAATAATGAAACATTAAAAGCTCAAAAAATGTGCTAAAATCGTATTTTATTGCATATTTCGACGTTTTAGAGCGTTTGAGTGCTTTCTGAAAACTCATTTTCTAAATAATTTCACAAAATTGAATTATGGAAATAAGAATTTATGATTTCTTTGGAAGCTTCTATAGGTATATTTTATCAAAATAGTTTCAGAAAATCTAAAATGCCTTAATCGTCAAAATCAATAAATAAGTTATCATTTTGAATATTATATTATTTACATATTTAAATCATTAAAAATCATAAATCAATATTTTATAGAATATTTCATATTATTTCGAAAATACATGAACATAAAACTCAGAAATGTGTAAAATCTATTTTATTGCATATTTCGACGTTTAAGTTTGAGTGCTTCTGAAAACTCATTTTGCTAAATACTGATTTTCCACTTAAATAAATTTTCTGAATAATTTTGGAAAGCAATTTATGATTTTCTTTAAGCTTACTAATATTTTATCAAAAATTTTCAGAAAATCTAAATGCTAAAGTCAAATGCAATAAATAGTTACATTTTGAATTTAATTATTACATATTTTAAATATAAAATCTATAAATCAATATTTAGAATATTTCATATATTTTGAAAATACATGAAACATTAAACTCAAAAATTGTAATGATTATTGCATATTTCATTAAGTTTAGTCTTTCTAACTCATTTTATAAAATACTATTTTCACTTTTAAATAAATTCTCATTGAAATTTATGAAATAACAAATTTTATGATTTTCTTAGGAAGCTTACTAAGTATATTTATCTAAAAATGTTTTCAAAAATCTGAATCTTAATCGTCAAAATCAATAATCATTTATAGCATTTTGATATTTATAATTATTTACATTTTTAAAATCCATTAAATCTATAAAATCAATATTTATGATATTTATTTTTTCAAATACATGAAACATTAAAACTCAAAAAATGTGCTAAATCGTTTTATTATATTATTAACGGTTTGAGTGCTTCTGCAAACTATTTTAGTAAAAACTTATTTACTTTAAATAATTTCTCAATTGAATATGGAAATACAATTATATTTCTTAGACTTATATAGTATATTTATCTAAATAGTTTCAAATCCTTGAAAATGCTTAATCGTCAAATGCAATAAATAGTTTTATAGCATTTTAATATTATAATTATTTAATATTTTAAATCATTAAATCTATAAAATCATTTTTGAATTTTCTATATTTTCAAATACTGAATTAAAGCTCAGAAGTCTAAATCGTATTTGCTATTTCGAGTTAGAGCGTTAGTGCTTCTGAAACATTTTTGCAAATCTATTTCCTTTTAAATAAATTCTAATTGAATTATGGAAATAAAATTATGATTTTCTTGAAGCTTATCAGATATTTTATCTAAAATTTAAACGAAAATTAAATCTAAATGCAATAATCGTTATCATTTTATTTATATTATTAATATTTAAAATCTAAATCAAAATCAATATTTTTATAATTCAATTTTCGAATATGCTGCAAAACTCATTTTAGCTAAAATACTTAGATTTTCACACTTTTAATAATTTACTCAATTGAAATTTATGGAAAAGTAAAAATTTTATGATTTTCTTTAACATCTGTATATTTTATCTAAAAATAGTTTCAGAAAATCCTTGAAAATCCTAATCTCAAAAATGCAATAAATAAGTTTTATTTTAATATTAAAATTATTTACATATTTTAAAATCCCTTAAAATCTATAAAAATCATATTTATAGAATATTTCATATTATTTTCAGAAAATACATAAACATTAAAAAGCAGAAAATGTGCTAAAATCTATTTTATTGCATATTAGTTTAGAGCGGTTTAGTGCTTTCTGCAAAACTCATTTTCAGCTAAAATACTTAGATTTTCACTTTAAATGAATTTTCTCATTGAAATTTATGGGAAAAGTAAGCAAAATTTATGATTTTCTTTAGGAAGCTTACTATAGGTATATTTTATCTAAAAAATAGTTTTCAGAAAATCCTTGAAAATGCTAAATCGTCAAAAATGCAATAAAATAAGTTTTATAGCATTTTGAATATTTATAAATTATTTACATATTTTAAAAAATCCATTAAAAATCTATAAAAATCAATATTTTATAGAATATTTCATATTATTTTCGAAAATACATGAAACATTAAAAGCTCAGAAAAATGTGCTAAAATCGTATTTATTGCATATTTCGACGTTTTAGAGCGGTTTGAGTGCTTTCTGGCAAAACTCATTTTCAGCTAAAATACTTAGATTTTCACACTTTTAAATAGAATTTCTACTGAATTGAAATTTATGGGAAAAGTAAGCAAATTTTATGATTTTCTTTTAGGAAGCTTACTATAGGTATATTTTATCTAAAAAATAGTTTTCAGAAAATCCTGAAAATGCCTTAATCGTCAAAAATGCAATAAAATAAGTTTTATAGCATTTTGAATATTTATAAATTATTTACATATTTTTAAAATCCCATTAAAATCTATAAAAATCAATATTTTATAGAATATTTCATATTATTTTCGAAAATACATGAAACATTAAAAGCTCAGAAAAATGTGCTAAAATCGTATTTTATTGCATATTTCGACGTTTAGAGCGGTTTGAGTGCTTTTCTGCAAACTCATTTTTAGCTAAAATACTTAGATTTTCACACTTTTAAATAGAATTTCTACTAATTGAAATTTATGGGAAAAGTAAGCAAAATTTTATGATTTTCTTTTAGGAAGCTTACTCATAGTATATTTTATCTAAAAAATAGTTTTCAGAAAATCTTGAAAATGCCTTAAATCGTCAAAATGCAATAAAATCAAGTTTTATAGCATTTTGAATATTTATTAATTATTTACATATTTTAAAAATCCATTAAAATCTATAAAATCAATATTTTTATAGAATATTTCATATTATTTTCGAAAAATACATGAAACATTAAAAAGCTCAGAAAAATGTGCTAAAATCGTATTTTATTGCATATTTCGACGTTTTAAGAGCGGTTTGAGTGCTTTTCTGGCAAAACTCATTTTTAGCTAAAATACTTAGATTTTCACACTTTAAATAAATTCTACTGCAATTGAAATTTATGGAAAAGTAGAAAATTATGATTTTCTTTTAGAAGCTTACTATAGGTATATTTTATCTAAAAAATAGTTTTCAGAAAATCCTTGAAAATGCCTTAATCGTCAAAAAATGCAATAAAATAACGTTTATAGCATTTTGAATATTTATTAATTATTTACATATTTTTAAAAAATCCCATTAAAAATCTATAAAAATCAATATTTTTATAGAATATTTCATATTATTTTCGAAAAATACATGAAACATTAAAAAGCTCATAAAAATGTGCTAAAATCGTATTTTATTGCATATTTCGACGTTTTAGAGCGGTTTGAGTGCTTTTCTGGCAAAACTCATTTTCAGCTAAAATACTTAGATTTTCACACTTTTAAATAGAATTTCTACTGCAATTGAAATTTATGGGAAAAGTAAGCAAAATTTTATGATTTTCTTTTAGGAAGCTTACTCATAGGTATATTTTATCTAAAAAAATAGTTTTCCGAAAATCCTTGAAAATGCCATGAATCGTCAAAAAATGCAATAAAATAACGTTTTATAGCATTTTTGAATATTTATAAATTATTTACATATTTTTAAAAATCCCATTAAAATCTATAAAAATCAATATTTTATAGAATATTTCATATTATTTTCGAAAATACATGAAACATTAAAAAGCTCAGAAAAATTGCTAAAATCGTATTTTATTGCATATTTCGACGTTTTAGAGCAGTTTGAGTGCTTTTCTGGCAAAACTCATTTTTAGCTAAAATACTAGATTTTCACACTTTAAATAATTTCTACTGCAATTGAAATTTATGGGAAAAGTAAGCAAATTTTATGATTTTCTTTTAGGAAGCTTACTCATAGGTATATTTTATCTAAAAAATAGTTTTCAGAAAATCCTTGAAAATGCCTTAATCGTCAAAAATGCAATAAAATAACGTTTTATAGCATTTTTGAATATTTATAAATTATTTACATATTTTTAAAAATCCATTAAAAATCTATAAAAATCAATATTTTTAGAATATTTCATATTATTTTCGAAAATACATGAAACATTAAAAGCTCAGAAAAATGTGCTAAAATCGTATTTTATTGCATATTTCGACGTTTTAGAGCGGTTTGAGTGCTTTTCTGGCAAAACTCATTTTAGCTAAAATACTTGAATTTTCACACTTTTAAATAGAATTTACTGCAATTGAAATTTATGGGAAAAGTAAGCAAAATTTTATGATTTTCTTTAGGAAGCTTACTCATATGATATTTTATCTAAAAAAAATTTAGAAAATCCTTGAAATGCCTTAAATCGTCAAAAAATGCAATAAAATCAAGTTTTATAGCATTTTGAATATTATTAATTATTTACATATTTTTAAAAATCCATAAAATCTATAAAAATCAATATTTTTATAGAATATTTCATATTATTTTCGAAAAATACATGAAACATTAAAAAGCTCAGAAAAATGTGCTAAAATCGTATTTTATTGCATATTTCGACGTTTTAGAGCAGTTTGATGCTTTTCTGAAAACTCATTTTTCAGCTAAAATACTTGATTTTCACACTTTTAAATAAATTTCTTGCTGAATTGAAATTTATGGGAAAAGTAAGCAAAATTTTATGATTTTCTTTTAGGAAGCTTACTCATAGGTATATTTTATCTAAAAAATAGTTTTTCAGAAAATCCTTGAAAATGCCTTGAATCGTCAAAAATGCAATAAAATAAGTTTATAGCATTTTTGAATATTAAAATTATTTACATATTTTTAAAAAATCCATTAAAAATCTATAAAAATCAATATTTTATAGAATATTTCATATTATTTTCGAAAAATACATGAAACATTAAAAGCCAAAAATGTGCTAAAATCGTATTTTATTGCATATTTCGACGTTTTAGAGCGTTTGAGTGCTTTTCTGGCAAAACTCATTTTTCAGCTAAATACTTAGATTTTCACACTTTTAAATAAATTTCTACTGCAATTGAAATTTATGGGAAAAGTAAGCAAAATTTTATGATTTTCTTTTAGGAAGCTTACTCAGGTATATTTTATCTAAAAAATAGTTTTCAGAAAATCTTGAAAATGCCTTAAATCGTCAAAAATGCAATAAAATAAGTTTTATAACATTTTGAATATTATAATTATTTACATATTTTAAAAATCCATTAAAATCTATAAAAATCAATATTTTTATAGAATATTTCATATTATTTCGAAAAATACATGAAACATTAAAAAGCTCAGAAAAATGTGCTAAATCGTATTTTATTGCATATTTCGACGTTTAGAGCGGTTTGAGTGCTTTTCTGCAAAACTCATTTTTCAGCTAAAATACTTAGATTTTCACACTTTTAAATAAATTTCTACTGCAATTGAAATTTATGGGAAAAGTAAGCAAAATTTTATGATTTTCTTTTAGGAAGCTTACTCATAGGTATATTTTATTAAAAAATAGTTTTCAGAAAATCCTTGAAAATGCTTAATCGTCAAAAATGCAATAAAATCAAGTTTATAGCATTTTTGAATATTTATAATTATTTACATATTTTAAAAATCCATTAAAAATCTATAAAAATCAAATTTTTAGAATATTTCATATTATTTTCAAAAATACATGAAACATTAAAAAGCTCAGAAAAATGTGCTAAAATCGATTTTATTCTATTTCGACGTTTTAGAGCGGTTTGAGTGCTTTTCTGCAAAACTCATTTTTTAGCTAAAATCTTAGATTTTCACACTTTTAAATAGAATTTCTACTGAATTGAAATTTATGGAAAAGTAACAAAATTTTATGATTTTCTTTAGGAAGCTTACTCATAGGTATATTTATCTAAAAAAATATTTTAGAAAATCCTTGAAAATGCCTTGAATCGTCAAAAATGCAATAAAATAAGTTTATAGC
>WNWK01031858.1:0-22378 GCA_009830355.1 Cherax destructor
AGTGGACTCCTGGAACACTGATCCGGGAAGGCACCGCTGACTCTGAGGAAGTGGGGAAGGGGAGACATCTGGGAGCGAACGGATGGATTCCTGGATACATGAACTTAGGGAAGGTTGTAGTTGGGCTGACCTTGGGTAAGTGGGGAAGGAGACATCCGGGAGCAGACGGATGGATTCCTGGATACATGAACCTGGGAAGGCATGAATACATGTAGTTGAGGCTGACCTTGGGTAAGTGGGGAAGGGAGACATCCGGCGGTAGACGGATGGATTCCTGGATACAAGAACCAGGGAAAGGCAAGAATACAGCTGACTTTGGGGAAGTGGGGAAGGGAGTCCACCTGAGGTGACACAAGTGGACTCCTGGAGACACTGATCGGGGGAAGGCACCGCTGACTCTTAGGAAGTGGGGAAGGGGAGACATCCGGGAGCGAACGGATGGATTAATGGATACATGAACTTGGGGAAGGTTGTAGTTGAGGCTGGCCTTGGGTAAGTGGGGAAGTGGATACATCCGGGAGCGAACGGATGGATTCCTGGATACATGAACCTGGGGAAGGCAAGAATACCGCTGACTTTGGGGAAGTGGGGAAGGGAGTCCACCTGGAGACACTGATCCGGGGAAGGCACCAAACTCGCTGACCTTAGGTAAGTGGGGAAAGGATGGATTCCTGGATACATGAACTTGGGGAAGGTTGTTGTTGAGGCTGACCTTGGGGACGTGGGGAAGGGAAGACATCCGGGAGCGAACGGATGGATTCTTGGACACATGAACCTGGGGAAGGCAAGAATACAGGTTGGTGAGGCTAACCTTGGGGAAGTGAGAAAGGGGAAAAATCCGGCGGCGGATGGATGGATTCCTGGATACATGAAGCTGGGGAAGGCTGAGGCTGGAAGGCAGAGAGAGAGAGAGAGAGAGAGAGAGAGAGAGAGAGAGAGAGAGAGAGATAGGCGAGGCTGACCTTAGGGAAATGAGGAAGGGGAGACATCCGGGGGCCCACGGATGGATTCCTGGACACATGAACCTGGGGAAGGCGAGGGGGGGTGGACCTTAAAGACGAACCACTGGCCTCCACGTGGCAAGGCCTGGTAACTCGGAGATAACTCTGAGGCTGACAGTGGTAGCAAATAATGATTTAATATTAATGATTTAATATTAATGATTTAATAATAATATTTAATATTAATATTAATTGTTACTTATAATTCTTGATTTGCTTGTTGATAGCCACGGTGGTGTTATTCCCACTCCAATCTCCCTGATAGAAGTCACGGTACTGTTCTTATTTGTGTTCATTCACAGGAGTTACCATTAATAAAAATACAAACAGAAGTATTGATCATATTGTTCATTAACAACTAGATATATTTCAGGCTCTCTGCGATCCCAGAAAGATATCCTCTACCTTACATCATTCATCTGTGCTACTGTACTGTTCTTCTGTGTTACTATATTGTTCTTCTGTGTTACTGCGCCGTTCTTCTGTCTTACTGTACTGTACTTTTATTCTGTCTTACTGTACTGTACTGTTCTTTTGTGTTACTGTACTTTTCTTCAGTGTTACTATACTGGAACCTATTAAAGTAATTATTGGTCTTTCTGGATTACCTGGTTTGTGTGTTTTTAATGATCCATACGTATATTATATATATATAAGAAAAATAAAACAGAGGAAATAGGAAATAAAATTGAGCGCTTTCAAATGCTTACATACATTCCTCTGATGATGTAAATGAAAGCAATCTTGTTTTATTTCCTATTTTCATTTGTATATTTTTCATATTTGCAATCATATGTTTTACTGTGATTTCTTACACAAACACACACACACACAAACACACTCACACACACACACACACACACACACACACACACACACACACACACAAAACACACACACACTCACACACTCATATATTTTTTTTTTCCTCAACAAGTCGGCCGTCTCCCACCAAGGCAGGGTGACCCAAAAAGAAAGAAAATCCCAAAAAAGAAAATAATTCCATCATCATTCAACACTTTCACCACACGCATACATAATTACTGTCTTTGCAGAGGCGCTCAGATACGACAGCTGAGAATAGTCCCTCCCAGCTGTCACTATCCCAGACCCCTCCTTTAAAGTGGAGGCATTGTACTTCCCATTTCCAGGACTCAAGTCCAACTAAATCAATTAACTGGTTTCCCAGAATCCCTTCACAAAATGTTACCCTGCTCACACTCCAACAGCTCGTCAGGTCCCAAAAACCATTTGTCTCCATTCACTCCTATCTAACACGCTCACACATGCTTGCTGGAAGTCCAAGCCCCTCGCCCACAAAACCTCATTTACCCCCTCCCTCCAACCTTTTCTAGGACGACCCCTACCCCGCCTTCCTTCCCCTACAGATTTATACGCTCTTCAAGTCATTCTACTTTGATCAATTCTCTCTAAATGACCAAACCACCTCAACAACCCCTCTTCAGCCCTCTGACAAATACTTTTAGTAACTCCACACCTTCTCCTAATTTCCACATTCCGAATTTTCTGCATAATATTTACACCACACATTGCCCTTAGACAGGACATCTCCACTGCCCCCAGCCTCCTCCTCGCTGCAGCATTTGCATCCCATGCTTCACACCCATATAAGAGTGTTGGTACCACTATACTTTCGTACATTCCCTGCTTTGCCTCCATGGATAACGTTTTTTGTCTCCACAGATACCTCAACGCACCACTCACCTTTTTTCCTTCATCAATTCTATGGTTAACCTCATCCTTCATTAACCCATCTGCTGACATGTCAACTCCCACATATCTGAAAACATTTACTTCTTCCATAATCCCTCTCTCCAATGTGATATCAATTTTCTTTATTTAAATCGTTTGATACCCTCATTACCTTTCTCTTATCTATGTTCACTTTCAACTTTCTACCTTTACACCCTCCCAAACTCGTCCACTAACCTTTGCAACTTTTCTTTAGAATCTCCCATAAGCACAGTATCATCAGCAAAAAGTGTGTCAACTCCCATTTTGCATTTAATTCCCTATAATTTAATCCCACCCCTCTCCCCAACACCCTAGCATTTACTTCTTTTACAACCCATCTATAAATATATTAAACAACCATGGTGACATTACACATCCCTGTCTAAGACCTACTTTTACTGGGAAGTAATCTCCTCTCTCCTACACACCCTAACCTGAGCCTCACTATCCTCATAAAACTCTTTACAGCCTTCAGTAACTTACTACCTATTCCATACACTTGCAACATTTGCCACATTGCTCCCCTATCCACTCTATCATATGCCTTTTCTAAATCCATAAATGCAATGAAAACTTCTCTACCTTTATCTAAATACTGTTCACATATATGCTTCACTGTAAACACTTGATCTACACATCCCCTACCCACTCTAAAGCCTCCTTGCTCATCTGCAATCCTAATCTCTGTCTTACCTCTAATTCTTTCAATAATAACCCTGCCATACACTTTACCTGGTATATTCAGTAAACTTATTCCCCTATAATTCTTACACTCTCTTTTATCCCCCTCCCTTTATATAAAGGAACTATACATGCTCTCTGCCAATCCCTAGGTACCTTCCCCTCTTTCATACATTTATTAAACAAAAATACCAACCACTTCAGCACTATATCCCCCCCTGCTTTTAACATTTCTGTCATGATCCTGTCAGTTCCAGCTGCTTTACCCCCTTTCATTCTACGTAATGCCTCACGCACCTCTCCCACACTCACATCCTGCTCTTCTTCACTTCTAAACGATGTTGTACCTCCCTGGCCAGTACATGAAATTACCGCCTCCCTTTTTTTCATCGACATTTAAAAGATCCTCAAAATATTCTTGCCATCTACCCAATACCTCCAGCTCCCCATCTACTAACTCCCCTACTCTGTTTTTAACTGAAAAATTCATTCGTACCCGGATTTCTTACCTTGTTTATCTCACTCCAAAAAAATTTCTTGTTTTCAGCAAAATTTCTTGACAGAGCGTCTCCCATTCTTTCATCTGCTCTTCTTTTGCACTCTCTCACCACTCTCTTCACCTTTCTTTTACTCTCCATATACTCTGCTCTTCTATTAACTCTTCTGTTTTGTAAAAACCTCTCATAAGCTACCTTTTTCTCTTTTATCACACCCTTTACTTCTTCATTCCACCACTCACTCATCTTTCCTCCTGCACCCACCCTCCTACAGCCACAAACTTCTGCCCCACATTCTAATACTGCATTTTTAAAACTATCCCAACTCTCTTCAACCCCCCTCACTACTCATACTTGCACTAGCCCACCTTTCTGCCAATAGTTGATTATATCTCACCCTAACTTCCTCCTCCCTTAGTTTATACACTCTTACTTGCCGTTGCCATTTTCTTTTTGTCCCATCTACCTTTTACTCTAACTGTAGCTACAACTAAATAATGATCCGATATATCCGTTGCCCCTCTATAAACATGTACATCCTGAAGCCTACCCATCAACCTTTTATCCACCAATACATAATCCAACAAACTACTTTCCTTACGTGCTATATCATACCTTGAATATTTATTTATCCTTTTTTTCATAAAATATGTATTACTTATTACCAAACCTCTTTATACACATAGCTCAATTACTGGTTCCCCATTTACATTTACCCCTGGGACCCCAAATTTACCTACTACTCCCTCCACAACATTTTTACCCACTTTAGCATTAAGATCCCCAACCACAATTACTCTCTCACTTGGTTCAAAACTCCCCACACACTCACTAAACATTTCCCAAAATCTCTCTCTCTCCTCTACAGTTCTCTCTTCTCCAGGTGCATAAACACTTACTATAACCCACTTTTCACATCCAACCTTTATTTTACTCCCTCTTTGCCTGCCATAACTGATTATTCAACATTATTGCCACTCCTTCTTTAGCTCTAACTCTATTTGAAACCCCTGACCTAATCCCATTTATTTCTCCCCACTGAAACTCTCCTACACCCTTCAGCTTTGTCTCACTTAAAGCCAGGACATCCAGCTTCTTTTCATTCATAACATCTACAATCATCTCTTTCTTATCATTCGCACAACATCCATGCACATTCAAACATCCCACTTTGACGGTTTTCTTCTTTTTATTTTTAGTAAGCTATACAGGATAAGTGGTTACTAGCCCATTGTTCCCGGCATTTTAGTTGACGTTTACAACACGCATGGCTTACGAAGAGGCTGCGGCATGCATTCTCACTGCAGCTTTATGTGAGCCTTCTACTAATCTTCCTAGACGATATGTCACTGCCCTTAAGAACCTCGCCAATGACCCAGATATTAACGTCACTACCGCCGACAAAGGAGGTGGAGTTGTCATACTCAGCACCAGTGACTACAACACCAAAATGATGGACCTATTGAATGATCAATCTACATACGAACCCATCAGCACTCAACAGTGAGAGACACTCACCAAAGATTTTCTATAAAAAAACAGACAAATACTTAAACGCACTAGTGAAAGGAAGAAACTACTGTACTTGATACCCTGCAACCCTAAACCAGCACACATGTATGGTTTACCCATGACCCATAAACATAATATTCCTCTCAGTCCAATCATATCAGGTATAGGCAGTGCACCACACAAACTAGCCGGAGTTCTTGCTAAACATCTGTCCTGCCTTCTAGAGACCATCAACCCCGTTCAACTTAAGCATTCTGGCGACCTTCTCAACTGGATCAGAAACCTCTCCATCTGAAACAAGAAACTAAGTAGTTTGGACGTAACTTCTCTTTTCACTAAAGTACCTACCACACAAGCCATTGACGCCCTACGACGTAAAGTCAATCAGGATCTTAATCTTCCTCTACCTCCCGGAGATTTTGTCGACTTGACTGAACTCATTAATTTCAATTGCAATTCTTTCAATAACAGGCTCTACAAACAAACCTATGGTATGGGAATGGGGTCCCATACCATACAATTCTTTGACATACAGGTTTGTGGTGTTCTCTACACATAGGACTGAATTTACTGCAGTTACTGAAGATGACAAGTGTCGACTTATTGGTCGTCCTAATCCTGCACACCTTAAATACATCCAGATGACTACTGTCACCCCCTAGTAAACTCTGGTGTAGACTCGTGGGAACCAGGCAACCACGATCACCTGAGCTAGTCTGGAACATACTGTATTTCCCACAAGTTTCACATTACAAGTTATCAGAAGAAACACCAACAATAATTCCCAAGTGTTGATACAACTAACAGTTAGCAACATTGTGCTCATTGGTTAGGTGTATTTAAAGTAGGAATATAGACATACCTGTCATGTGGTGTGATGAGCAGTAATCCACACTTACCTGTTAAGGAAAACAAAACAAGGAAATTTATATTAATCATCTTGCTCTACTATCAAGACATAAATATCATAATCAATTTATATTAACTATTGCAAATTAATTATTTCATTCGACACACCCGCCTGGGCAGGAGTTTTCTTATTATGCTCCAGCAACCAGAGCTTCGTAATCACGTGTTACTGGGGGATTATTATTATTATAATCAAAACTAAGCGGTAAACCAGCGGGGTCATACAGCGCTGCAGATTGTAAGGTCAGTGAAGAGTGCTAAAGGAAGTATAATCAAAGGTTGTGTAATAAATTTGTTGCTGTCAAAAAGTCATAGATGGAGTCTGTGTCAAAGGTGGGACCGTCAGCGAGGAGGGAAGATAAAGTAAGGTGGGACCATCAGTGAGGAGGGAAGATAAAGTAAGGTGGGACCGTCAGTGAGGAGGGAAGATAAAGTAAGGTGGGACCATCAGTGAGGAGGGAAGATAAAGTAAGGTGGGACCATCAGTGAGGAGGGAAGATAAAGTAAGGTGGGACCATCAGTGAGGAGGGAAGATAAAGTAAGGTGGGACCATCAGTGAGGAGGGAAGATAAAGTAAGGTGGGACCATCAGTGAGGAGGAAGATAAAGTAAGGTGGGTCCGTCAGCGAGGAGGGAAGATAAAGTAAGGTGGGACCGTCAGTGAGGAGGGAAGATAAAGTAAGGTGGGGCTGTCAGCGAGGAGGGAAGATAAAGTAAGGTGGGACCATCAGTGAGGAGGGAAGATAAAGTAAGGTGGGGCTGTCAGCGAGGAGGGAAGATAAAGTAAGGTGGGACCGTCAGTGAGGAGGGAAGATAAAGTAAGGTGGGACCGTCAGCGAGGAGGGAAGATAAAGTAAGGTGGGACCGTCAGTGAGGAGGGAAGATAAAGTAAGGTGGGACCGTCAGCGAGGAGGGAAGATAAAGTAAGGTGGGACCATCAGTGAGGAGGGAAGATAAAGTAAGGTGGGGCTGTCAGCGAGGAGGGAAGATAAAGTAAGGTGGGACCGTCAGTGAGGAGGGAAGATAAAGTAAGGTGGGACCGTCAGCGAGGAGGGAAGATAAAGTAAGGTGGGACCGTCAGTGAGGAGGGAAGATAAAGTAAGGTGGGGCTGTCAGCGAAGAGGGAAGATAAAGTAAGGTGGGACCATCAGTGAGGAGGGAAGATAAAGTAAGGTGGGGCTGTCAGTGAGGAGGGAAGATAAAGTAAGGTGGGACCGTCAGTGAGGAGGGAAGATAAAGTAAGGTGGGGCTGTCAGCGAGGAGGGAAGATAAAGCAAGGTGGGACCATCAGTGAGGAGGGAAGATAAAGTAAGGTGGGACCGTCAGTGAGGAGGGAAGATAAAGTAAGGTGGGACCGTCAGCGAGGAGGGAAGATAAAGTAAGGTGGGACCGTCAGTGAGGAGGGAAGATAAAGTAAGGTGGGACCGTCAGTGAGGAGGGAAGATAAAGTAAGGTGGGACCGTCAGTGAGGAGGGAAGATAAAGTAAGGTGGGACCATCAGCGAGGAGGGAAGATAAAGTAAGAGTATTAGAGCGGTGACGACATCGAAGGTAAATTCTGCGTGCTGGTTGATAGACTGGAGAGCCAAACAGAATATGGAAAACTGAATTTGGAACCTGACAATACACACAGAGTAGAAGTGGGCGCCTCTCCATGAGATACCCATGAGTGAGACGTGTGTGCCCAGTTCTGTGTAGCTCAACAATTTATGATAGTAGAAGACCTTTGAAATAGCGTTGGAATTACACATTCAATTCGTGAAGTCATGTTGGTCTCCAGTCTTTGTATTCTACTGTAATGACACCACAAACATTGTTCAGTGTTCCAGCAACTAGTTGACTCACCATCAGTAGGGGAGGAAACTATGGGATGACTGATGATTGTCAACCTTATTCAATGAATAAGAAATACAGGCGTTGGAAAAAAATTAATAGGAACACATTGTTCTTCAACATTTTTTAGTTTTATTATGGAGATGATTCTCCATTTGCAGATAAAACAGCGCCAGTTCGTAGAAAAATTTATTCATATAGCATTTGAACAATATCCATGGAAAATTTGAGCCATTACTCAAGCAAAAGTTGCTGAAACTCTTCCAAAGACGACGGTGGAGGAAATCGGTTCCTGACTTGCAGTTCTAACTGACCCTCACAGATGATCGATAATATTTTGATCCGGTGATTGTGGAGGACAATCCAAGTGTTCACCTTCACTTTCATGTTATTCATACCAGTTTTGAACATCTCTAGCGGTGTGAACTGGTGCATTATCGTCTTGGATATCCAAGATAGCACAAAATGGGACTTGTAAAACATTAAAATTGATTATTTGACAGTTCAATCAGCAGGTGTTCATGTTATTTTGCTATATGAATCACAGAAGTTGATTGGTGTTTGCACTGACAAAACTCTGGCCACATTTATATCACGCCAACTAGCTTAAGGGAAGGAGTCCCTCAACTATTTTAATGCACTGCATCGCGTACTTCAGTAGGCTTCATCAGCAAAGACTTTCCTTACAACTTAAGGAATATCTGATCATCAGAATTATATACCACAAAATATGACGTCTAGAAACTACTACGTTCAAGGACAAAATGCAGAGTCGCAATGAGATGAGAATATTTCGTAAATTTGGTGGAAATATCTACCTTGATACCTTAAATTTGGAGGAGTTAAGTTTGCCATTGGCTAACCTTGATGATATTTTAGACATCTATAACATACAAGATGTTAACACTAATACCACTGTTGGCTATGATAAAATTCGCACAATCATTGCCAAGCTACAGTTGTTGAAGAGTTGCATCAATGGAATACAGCGGTTTTTTTTTAACTAATCTCATTTCGGATTCCAGCCCTGTCTAAAGTATACTATCTTCCCCGGGATGCCACGGTCAATGACACCCAGGTACCTACTAACTCCTAAATGAACTAGGACAGCAGGTGTAAGGAAACATGTCAAAAGTTTCCAACCGTGCCGGGGATCGAGCCATGGACCCCTCAGTATATGAACTGAGACTGCTATCAACCGACCCATAGGTGTGTAAGATTTCAATGATAAAAAAAAATATTCTTGATATCCTTTACAATGGAGACGCATCATGTTAAATAGTGCTGGTAGTTGTAGTGGTAACGGTTGTAGTAATAGTTGGTAGGTTCTCTTCAGTATAGTGGTTCAGAATCTGTATTAACAAGGGCTTTGTCAACTGCAATCTGCCTTAGTTGTGTATAAATGTATAATGATACAATGATGAGAGCTGCTGCTTACCATTTGCTTTTGAATTCTTTCCCTTCTTTTATTCAGAGTTTTGAAACATCGAAGTTCACCAGATGATTAAAGAACTTTCTACTTAAGCTTCTTGCGGTTTCTAATATGTAAATATCTTCCCAACCACTGCATGAAATTTTTTAAGGCACCAACTTCTGAGTTTTTGGTTTTTTTTTCTCCAGCGATGTCACGGATTGGAAAAGAGACTTTGATGCTGAGGCGACGCTGCTTGAGGAAAATTATGTAGCAGTCTACTGTGTTGTAGGTGTTGATTGTTTCTAAAAAAAAAAATATGGCATACTGAGGAAATGAACCGTCATCTGAAGAATAAAAAATTCCAACTGCTGCTTGTCACTTAACTATCATCCACTATTACAACTAACTTTTGGAGGTCAATAATTCCTCCCTGTGTAATAGCCTCAAATCTTGTCATTCACTTTTGATTTTTGTTTTGCCCTCCCCTCCTCACTGTCATCACCTGGTACTCCAGGGAAGTGGACAACACATCAGACCATTTTGGCCAAACATTTAAATTTAAGACGGTATTACCACCACGGATAAATTTAACTATTTATTTAAACATTAACCAAGATTATCTCAATAAAAAACTTGTGTCCGTCCTAACTTGTTAGTTACAAGCATGAAGAATACCTTATTCTGTAAAACGTGCATAATAATATGCAGCCATTATGTACTGTTTCCCAAAACCCAACCAAACCTGTCATAACCTAGACCAGTCGTGAAACTCTGTATGGTTAGGCTGTGTAACATTAGGTAAGATTATTAACAAATAATCCGCAATGTAATGGAAAAGGAGGACATTTACTGAGAACCTGGACTAGAATAAGATTCATGTTTGGAATGTGATGCTTCAACAAGATGGTCTCTGTGAAGGCTAGAAACGTAGACAGTTTGGCAGAGGACTAGTTAATAGAATGACAAAAATGTCTAACAAAAAAAGTGTATTGCTAGTGTGGGCAAGGCACTAGCAATGCTGATACTGACCAAATGTGGAAAATAAAACTTATGTACAGTCCACTCGTGACTTGACCTGACCTTCGTTCCTTTCCTTACCTCTTCACCATTCCTAAATTTTCATTGCCTTTCCTATCTTCTGCTTAGATGGGTTCATTCGTATGTTTGTCCCGAACGGGATTTTATCTTACCCTGTGGGTCAGCAGCTCTCCTACAGTACTTCTCTGTTTTTATTCATATGGACTACCTCCATTATCACTGCTACTATTTCTTCGCTAATACAGCACACAACCAACACTATTTCCTCCTTTTTTATTGTTCAGTCCCCCGCACCCTCTTGCATATATTCTGCTCCCCCCTCCCCCCAGCCTTAATTTTTCGCCAAAGCCATTAGACATTCTATGAGCCTCCTTTGTGACTCGGGCTGCAGCCCCTTGTGCCAGGAATCTCTCAAATGAATCAAAGCTTTGGGAGCTGAGAGCCTTATACCAGGGAGAACACTGGTCCTGATATACCAGAGATTTAACCCTGACTCCTGCTCCAGCACCTCTGCTAACTCCCTACGAGCTGTGTGAGTGGGGAAGGTAGCAGAAAAGTCTGTTGAGTTGGAGATGACTCACAACATCGTACACAACGGACCAAAAGCATTACTTGAACTACGACGATCTGTGCTTAAGCTACAGGGCATCTACGACTATTGTAGCTAACTGCTACACCATGGGCTGAAGACTCACCGTGTCCTTTTCAAAGGGCTGCCACAGAAATGATCTGCAAATGGTACTCTACGTGACAAACTCCGGCATTCCTTCGGGAGCCAGTGACAGGTCACCATCTGGCAAAGACCTGCGTCTAGACTTCGTTCATCTGCTCCAGCTACGGCCCTAACGCCGGTGGTGACTCCAATGAAGTCGACTATTTTAGAGAGCTAAGCCTAATACGAGAAGGAGCATAATGCTGAAAAATTTAAATAATTAAACACCCAGGTGTAAAGTACATATTGGCCCAGTATTAAAAAATTTAAGGACCCCTGTATATTCATGTTCTGTGTTCCACTAACGAAATGTATTTTTGTCAAATTCAAATATGTATGTATGTATACAACATATTAACATGAATACATAATAAACTAGATGTATTTCGGTTGTTTAGCGATCAGAGAAATTTATCCCCCAATTGCAAAAAGCCCAGTCTGATATGCAACACTGCAAACAATTGAAATGTTGCGGAATGTTGCACAGGTCTGTAATGCTGTTAAATATTAACGTTGAAGATTTAAAGTGAGTCAGAATTACCATTTTCAAATAATCAGATTCTAATATCTGAATGTCTTCAATAGGCCATAGACAACCCAAATCTAATTCAAACCTTCAAATACGTAAACACAAAACTGAATCAATCACAAGACGTATTGTCAAGTTATCAGCAGAACAAGAGTTGAAGCTAAAAGCAGCGACACTCAAAGGTTATCATTAAAGCAGCGACACTCAAAGGTTATCATTAAAGCAGCGACACTCAAAGGTTATCATTAAAGCAGCGACACTCAAAGGTTATCATTAAAGCAGCGTCGTTTATAATTTCCAAATTCCTGAAAAAGCAAATAAACCTAAGGAATTAAGAAAATGTTATAATTTTACTTAACCTTAGGTAAGTTAATTTATTTTAGCAATGGTGTCTGGGAACACAAATCACAGGCACCTTTCACTCCTTTTTAAACTCTAATTACAGAATAAAACCCAACACTAAGTTGTTTAAGATAAGAAAAGGTATTCAGAGAAACCAACTTGGCACTTTAAAACTTATACAACCTACCATCAATGTAACGTTTTCTTCGAGGACAATACATCAACATTAAGTTTTTAAGGCTGACTTCTAAATACATAATTTCAGTTATTACACAGAAAACAACAACACTTGCACCTACACAGCCTGACGATAAGCTGTGTTTCATCTATAAGTCAGTCACTAACCATAAACTAATTAGGATTATATAGCAATTGTGAATGTTTTCTAACGAATTAATATCTATTCTGTAATATGGAGACCAGAACTGAGCTGCGTAATCTAGGTGAGGCCTTACTAATGATGTATGAAGCTGTAATATAACCTCTGGACTTCTGTTGCTTACACTTCTTGATATAAATCCCAGTAATCTGTTTGCTTTATTACGTACGCTTAGGCATTGCTGTCTTGGTTTAAGGTTGCTGCTTACCATAACCCCCAAGTCCTTTTTGCAATCTGTATGGCTAAGTTCTACGTTATTTAACTTATAAGTGCTTGGGTTATGGACACTCCCGAGCTTCAGAACCTTGCATTTATCTACAATGAATTGCATCTGCCACTTTTCTGACCAGGAATTGAGTATGTCTAAATCCTCCTGAAGTTCCCTGACATCTACTTTTGAATCAATTATAATACCTATCTTCGTGTCATCGGCGAATTTGCTCATATCACTAGTAATTCCCTCATCAAGGTCACTGATATATGTTCTAAACAACAACGGGCCCAAGACTGATCCCTGTGGAACGCCACTTGTTACAGACCCCCACTCGGATTTAACCCCATTTATGCACACTCTCTGCTTCCTATTGGTGAGCCATGACTCGATCCATGACAGCACTTTTCCCCCAATGCCATGAGCTGCCACTTTCCTTAACAGTCTCTGGTGTGGTACTCTATCAAAAGCCTTACTAAAATCTAAATAAACAATATCGAATTCTTTATCGTGATCAACAGCCTCAAAAGCTTTACTGAAGAAGGTTAATAAATTAGATAGGCAGGAACGGCCCCTCGTGAATCCATGCTGAGTATCATTAATCAAATTATTGTTATCTAGTAATTTGCCTACAATTGAGGTGAGGCTTATTGGGTGGTAATTTAACGGTAGTGACTTGTCCCCTGCTTTAAAAATAGGAATTACATTGGCCACCTTCCACATATCAGACACTACACCTGTTTGAAGAGATAGATTAAAAATGTTAGTTAATGGTTCACAGTTCAATTTTGCATTCTTTAAGAACCATTGCAAAAAGCTCATCAGGACCCAGCGATTTATTTTGTTTCAGTCGGTCTACTTGTTTCATAACCATTTCGCTAGTGACTGTCATATTACATAATTTATCTTCTTCAGGGCCACTATAAAAATTAATTACTGGGATAACTTTTGTTCTATAAACCTGGAAAAAACTTTTGGGGTTAGTTTTCGAATCCCTAGCAACTTTAATTTCATAGTCCCGTTTAGCTTTTCTTATCCCTTTTTTACGTCCCATTTTGGGTCATTTCTACTTGATCTAATTTCTTTATACGGGTTAAATGTTCTTTGGGCAGCCTGTACAGTGTTAAGAAAGCTGTCATATTGATAGCTCTCTTCGTTACCCCAGTCCACAGTTGATAAGTGTTTTCTAAGCCCATTGTAATCAACTAAGCAAAAATCTGGAGCTGTTACTGAATTATCCCTACTATCATACATCCATTCAATGCTAAAAGTAATTGATTTGTGGTCGCTTGTACCGAATTCCTCTGTTATTTCTAAATTATTAACAAGGGTTTCCTTGTTTGCCAGAACCAAGTCAAGTAGGTTATTTCCCCTTGTAGGTTCTGTCACAAACTGCTTCAAAAAACAATCCTGAACTACTTCTAAAAAGTCGTTAGATTCTTTATTACCTGTCAAGAAATTCCAATCAATCTGACTAAAGTTAAAGCCCCCTAGAATTGCTACGTTATCGTGCCTTGTGGCCTTAGCAATTTCCTCCCAAAGTAGTCTCCCTTGTTCCCTATCTAAGTTTGGAGGACGGTATATCACGCCTATAATCAATTTTTCACACCCATCTGAAAATTCTTCCCAGGCAGACTCTGTATGTATTATTTCAGACTTTATACCCGTTTGTATGCAACAATTTAAATGATCACGGACATAGAGTGCCACCCCATTCCCCTTTCCCGATACTTCTGTCTACTTGGAACAATTTAAAATCCTAGCATATAATACAAAAAATCTAGGTATATATACATTACACCAGTAATGAAAGCTTGACCAAAAAAAAAAAAATGGTACACTTAAACCCTATACCAGGCCGTCTTCACAAGCCTTCTGGGCGGAGCTTGAATGTGGCATCACTTGGGTGTTGTTGACTGCTATTGGCTGGGATCTGCAGAAGTCCTCAGTACTGTCTGAAGTATTGAAGAAGCAGCATTTCCAGCCTGACTCTCTTGATATTTCACCAATTTTCACCACTCCAGAATGGCGGTAAGTTACTGAATGTGTTTCGAGTGCATTATTGAATGTTTTCACCTCATTTTGAGATGCAAAGGAATTGCCTGAGGTATTTATAAGTAACAAATGAATGCACTTGAAGTTTTGTTTACATTGTCTGCATCATTTATGAGGCTGGGCCTGACAAGTATAGAATGTCACGTGCCACTGAGTGCACCATATGTGAGGTGAAAACAGACAATGGTGATAAAAAATTTGCCAATGAAGGTATCATATATCATGGATTAACAAATAATAATAAAGCCATCTTTGTCAATAATAGCTACCAATTGCATGCTGAATCAAATACATTGATATATAAGTACTTTTACCATGTAAATTTATAAAATTTGCTCAATTTCGATGCTCATTTTGTGTTTTCTGTTCATTTCAGTTAAACACAAATGTTTTATGGATCAAGGGCTCAAAGAAAAAGGGATTACATTGTGCCAGAGTTATGCGATGACAGTGACAGTAATGAGGAAGTGGATTCTGCAATTAATATGAGCCACGGCAAGCTGCTTCCTCTTCAAGTGAAGATGAACATGAAGATTTGTCTACTAGAAGTCGGCAAGTTAGTGTAAAGGTACAGCAAGGAGTACAAACAAAAGGTGGATGTTGACTGCCTGCAGTCATAAAGAGTTATAATGCCCATACGGGAGGCATAGATAAGAATGATATGTTGGTGCACCTCTACAAGTCTCCACTCAAAGCAAAACGCTGGTACATGAGGCTGTTTGGATATGTCATTGATCGTTGTTGTGTCAATGGCTGGTTGTTGTACAGGCGTGACTGTGCTGCTCTGAAGGAGAAATACATTAATCTCAAGGATTTCCGGTTTGCCATCTCCCATTATGCAAGAAAGCCAACCAAGGGAATCCCAAGGAGCATGAGATCCTCTCCAAGTTGTTCAACTTCACAGTCTTCTTCAATTGATGAACATTTCAGTCGCTATGGAAAAAAAAATCTTGATGGTACAAGATATGATGAAACAGTACAGCACTGGCCACTTTCTACAAAGAGGCTTTCATGTAGACATTGCAACACCAAAGACAAAAGGATCTACTCGTCCTTGTCTTGTTCCATCTGCAAGGTTAATCTATGTCTAAACTCAACCAGAAATTGTTTCGTGGAATTCTATAAGAAACCAGATACATAAATACCTCTGATAAAAATGTTTGTCACAATAAATACAGAAAGGATACTCATTTGGTGCCATATCCATATGTTTGAAACATTTTTGTAATTTTTGTATAATGTCAAATACTATAAATGTGTTAAAATTAATGAAATCAAGTTACTGTGCCTTTGGTTTAACCCAGTTGTTTATTAATAAACCTTAAATGTATATATATGCCTTTTACTATCAGTTATTAGTAGCTGTTATGATTCTTTTAGACACATACCATTGTCAGGAATTGCATCAAATCTGATGCAAATCTGTCACCTATAGTTTAGCCTTTGTTGGGATTGGCCTCATATTTGATTCAGCCAAAAAGGCCATTTTATGGACCAAAAATAAATAAACTTGAAAAAGGACCACAAATAAATAGGTCTTAGAATTGCTTATATTATCAGAATATGGGTTGCAAATGTTGCAGTTTCTTAAATTTGATACAGGGTCTGGTATAGGGTTAATTAATGTATTCATGAATAACACAACATACACACACACACCTGTTTAAATTGCGCCAAAGTGGTTAGGCCACTTATCTTTATAACCCCACCTACCCCACCACCATCTTACCAAAGCTCTGGTCATACCTCGTAACTCTGGATTAGAGCGTCATGTGTTTTCACTCACCAAGAGGTGGGCCAAAGCATCATGGCTTCGACCCTGGCTATATATATATATATATATATATATATATATATATATATATATATATATATATATATATATATATATATATATATATATATATATATATATATATATATATATGTCGTGCCGATTAGGTAAAACTGGTCAATTAGCAAGAACTCATCTAAAATTAAGTCCTTTCTAAAATTTTCTCTTATACGTTTAAAGATATATTTTTTTCATTTATGTTAATGTAAGAATTTATAATTTTGTACCAAGAGAAACTTTGAAAACCTACCTAACCTTATTACAACAAGCGCAATTTAATTTAGCCTAACCCAACTAAATATATTTTAGATACGTTAACATTAATTTAATTATATACAAACACAATGAAATATATTTTTTTCGTTATGTTCAGAATGATTTTGGCGAAATTATTGCATACACAAACTTTCACTTGTCTTATATGGCAAGGTGAGCGTTGCTATTTAAGCCAAAATCGCCAGTTTTACCTAATCGGCACGACATATATATTTATTTATTTATTTATTTTATTAACACATCGGCCAAATTCCACCAAGGCCCGAAAAAGAAAATCTTTCATCATCATTCACTCCATAGGGGTGCTTTACACTACAGTTATAAAACTGCAACATTAGCACCCCTCCTTCGAGTGTAGATACCGTACTTCTCATCTCCAGGACTCAAGTCCGGCCTGCCAGTTTCCATGAATCCCTTCATAAATTTTCCTTTGCTCACACTCCAACAGCACGTCAAGTATTAAAAACCATTTGTCTCCATTCATTCCTATCAAATACGCTCACTCATGCTTGCTGGAAGTCCAAGCCCCTCGCACACAAAACCTTTTTTACCCCCTCCCTCCATCCTTTCGTAGGCCGACCCCTACCCCGCCTTCCCTCCACTACAGATTTATACACTCTCGATGTCATTCTGTTTCGTTCCATTCTCTCTACATGTCAGAACCACCTCAACAAGCCCTCCTCAGCCCTCTGGATAATAGTTTTGATAATCCCGGACCTTTTCCTAATTTCCAAACTACGAATTCTCTGCATTATATTCACACCACACATTGCCCTCAGACATGACATCTCCACTGCCTCCAGCCTTCTCCTCGTTGCAACATTCATCACCCATGCTTCATCCAACATTACATTCCTAAACCTACCCCATACATCTTCGACCCCTTTGTCTACACTCTCATTAGCCCATCTATCCTCCAATAGTTGCTTATATCTTACCCTAACTGCCTCCTCTCTTAGTTTATAAACCTTCACCTCTCTCTTACTTGCTGCTTCTATTTTCCTTGTATCACATCTACCTTTTACTCCCACTGTAGCTACAACTAAATGTGATCTGATGTATCTGTGGCCCCTCTATAAACATGTACATCCTGAAGTCTATTCAACAGTCTTTTATCTACAAATACGTAGTCCAATAAACTACTGTCATTACGCCCTACATCATATCTTGTATACTTATCCTCTTTTTCTTAAAATATGTATTACCTATAACTAAACCCCTTTCTATACAAAGTTCAATCAAAGGGCTCTCATTATCATTTACACCTGGCACCCCAAACTTACCTACCACACCCTATCTAAATGTTTCTCCATATATATATATGTCGTGCCGATTAGGTAAAACTGGCGATTTTGGCTTAAATAGCAACGCTCTTCTTGCCATATAAGACAAGTGAAAATTTATGTATGCAATAATTTCGCCAAAATCATTCTGAACATAACGAAAAAAATATATTTCATTGTGTTTGTTTATTATTAAATTGATGTTAACGTATCTAAAATATATTTAGTTGGGTTAGGCTAAATAAAATTGCGCTTGTTGTAATAAGGTTAGGTAGGTTTTCAAAGTTTCTCTTGGTACAAAATTATAAATTCTTACATTAACATAAATGAAAAAAATATATATTTAAACGTATAAGAGAAAATTTTAGAAAGGACTTAATTTTAGATGAGTTCTTGCTAATTGACCAGTTTTACCTAATCGGCACGACATATATATATATATATATATATATATATATATATATATATATATATATATATATATATATATATATATATATATATATAGTCGTGCCGATTAGTAAAACTGGTCAAGTGCAAGAATTCATCTAAAATTAAGTCCTTTATAAAATTTTCTCTTATACGTTTAAAGATATACTTTTTCATTTATGTTAATGTAAGAATTTATAATTTTGTACCAAGAGACTTTGAAAACCTACCTAACCTTATTATAACAAGCGCAATTTAATTAGCCTAACCCAACTGAATATATTTTAGATACTTAACATTAATTTAATAATAAACAAACACAATGAAATATATTTTTCGTTATGTTCAGAATGATTTTGGGATATTGCATACAAATTTTCACTTGTCTTATATGGCAGGTGAGCGTTGCTATTTAAGCCAAAATAGCAAGTTTTACCTAATCGCATCGACATATATATATATATATATATATATATATATATATATATATATATATATGTCGTGCCGATTAGGTAAAACTTGCGATTTTGGCTTAAATAGCAAGGCTCATCTTGCCATATAACACAAGTGAAAATTTGTGTATGCAATAATTTCGCCAAAATCATTCTGAACATAGCGAAAAAAATATATTTCATTGTGTTTGTTTATTATTAAATTAATGTTAACGTATCTAAAATATATTTAGTTGGCTTAGGCTAAATTAAATTGCGCTTGTTGTAATAAGGTTAGGTAGGTTTTCAAAGTTTCTCTTGGTACAAAATTATAAATTCTTACATTAACATAAATGAAAAAATATATCTTTAAACGTATAGAGAAAATTTTAGAAAGGACTTAATTTTAGATGAGTTCTTGCTAATTGACCAGTTTTACCTAATCGGCACGACATATATATATATATATATATATATATATATATATATATATATATATATATATATATATATATATATATATATATATATATATATATATATATATATATATATATATATATATATAGTATGTATATGCAAGACAACACTATGAAAAAATAGAGGAATTACAAGCGCTTGGAATTCCTCTATTTTATTTTCATAGTATTGTCTGTGATATTTTGATATACTAAATTTACTGTATATTATATATATATATATATATATATATATATATATATATATATATATATATATATATATATATATATATATATATATATATATATATATATATATATATATATATATGTATATATATATATATATATATATATATATATATATATATATATATATATATATATATATATATATATATATATATATATATATATATATATATATATATATATATATATATCCATCACAGTGTCGGGCGACAGGGAGGAGCTGCTGACCACAGAGAGGAGTACAAGATCGGCAAGTACAGGGACATAAGCCAACATTATCAATTTGTCCCAGTGGGATCAGAGACCTTGGGATCATGGGGAAAAAATGCAACACGTTTCCTTAAAGAACTGGGTTCCAGACTCATCGACACCACCAGGGACCCAAGGGCAGCCACGTTCATGTTCCAGCGTATTAGCGTGGCCATCCAGAGGGGAAACGCATGCTGCATACTTGGCTCGCGTCCGGCTTCGGAGGAGCTGGAGGAGATTCATAATCTTTGATATATTGTACCTTGTATTCATGTTCATGTTTGTGTTTTCTGTCAATGTATCCTGTATATTAATAAAGTTTTCATACATTATATATAGGGGGTGGTAGGAGAAGAAAATATTCAAACAGCTCCGGGGAGAACCTCGAGTTTTCCCTGAGGATGAGGGTCCCTAATAAAGTTCTAGTGGTGGTACCTCCTATATATATAGTATATATATATATATATATATATATATATATATATATATATATATATATATATATATATATATATATATATATATATATATATGGCAAATATCGCAAACCAAGCGATACAAGATGCAAAACAGCCACGGAGGGAGTAGAATGATTAACTATGATCATTCTACTCCCCCCGTGGTTGTTTTGCATATATTCAATTTAATATTTAAAGAAAATCAACAAATAACTGTTCCAATCTGGATGTTGTTTTTTCCTTAGATTTGGCATAAGAGAAGAAGTATTTTGTTTGTTTTCAATTTCCTTTATGGCTTTTAGTTCTTCCTGCGATTGTCTCCTGTAAGATTCCTTCAGCTTAAATTCTATATTTGCTATTTCACTGACCAGTGCCTCCATTCGTATTTCAGATATATTGGCCCCTCTCAGCAGCTCTGTGATTCTTCGCCTTCGGCTGTATAGGGAGTGTGTATCTCTTTTTAGTTTACATCTTCTCTTTCTTTTTCTTAATGGAATGTGTCTTGAACAGATCTCAAGAACCACAGAGTTAATTTTTTTCTAGGCAAAGGTTCGGATCCGTGTTGTTTATGATATCTTCCCAGCTTGTTTTATTTAGGACATGGTTGATTTCTTCCAATTGTATGTTTTTGTTATTGAAGTTGAATTTTGTGAATACAACCTCATGACTAATCACATTTTGCTGGTCAGGAGCCTTGTGCATATTTGTCTATACCTATTGTTTTGTGATCTGTGTGTATTGTCTTTTTTACGGTTATTACGTATCAGATCGTCGTTATTAGTGAAGATGAGGTCCAGCGTATTTTCTAGTCTTTTAGGTTATAATATTTGCTGGTTTAGGGTGAATTTGAAGAAGAGATTTAATAGCTCGTGTGTGTTAATTTTCATCTGAGCTGCCTCATGGGGTGATCTCTGCTAAAATGTTATTTGCTACACTCCTCCATTGTAGGTGTCTCAAGTTGAGATCTCCCAGTAGCAAGATGTTAGGGGCAGTGGTCAATTTTCAAAAGCTTTTCCTGGAATTGCTGGGAAGTTGTATCCGGAGGTTTGTATACAACCACAATGACAAGGTTTTGGTTTTCAATCTTTACCGCTAAAACTTCAACTACATCATTTGAGGTGTTTAGTATTTCTGAGCAAATGAGAGACTGACGTACAAGCCAATTCTTCCCCTCCCCCCTTGTTGCCTGTTTATTCTGTCACATCTGAATAGATTAAAACGTGGGATCCATATTTCGTTGTCAAAATGATCCTTTATGTTAGTCTCTGTGAAAGCTGCAAACATTGCAGTTGACTCTTTGAGCAGTCCCTTGATGTAAGAAATTTTGTTGTTTGTTGAGGGCTTTAGACCCTGTATGTTTACAAAGACTAATTTCATTATATTGATGTAATTTCAGGGTTTTTTATTTGTTGGCTCTATTATCTGTTGTTCTGGAGTGGAGGCCAATTACTGTGCCTCTGCTCTAGAAGTGTTTTCAGTTTGTGTAAGATTTCTGTCATTTCTTGCCAGTCTTTTTTCCTTCTGGCACTAAAAAACCTCCTTCTCTGGAGAGGTTATTGCTTCCCATAGTCTGGCTGGTCTGTGTCTTCTTGTCCTCTTTAGATGATGTGCCTGGCAGTATACGTTGTAGCATAATCTTTCAATGAGTGACGAGTGACACATTTCAGGGTGAAATAAGTTACAGGAAGGGGAGTTGTACCCTCCTGTTGTCATGTGGGTTCAGCATTTTTTTGGATAGTCAAAGGTGCATGTCCCACCTGTTTTACCAGATATACCATGCCTGCAGATACCCAAGGCAGAGAATTTGCAAAGATTGGAATTTTGTTTGCTAGGATTTTT
>WNWK01031859.1:0-22374 GCA_009830355.1 Cherax destructor
CCGTGTTCATCAAGAACTGCAAGAAGCCCCTAACACGTGCTTTTAACATCCTATGGAGAGGGAGCATGGACACTGGGGTCGTCCGCAGTTACTAAAAACAACAGACATAGCCCCACTCCACAAAGGGGCAGTAAAGCAATAGCAAAGAACTACAGACCAATAGCGCTAACGTCCCATATCATAAAAATCTTTGAAAGGGTTCTAAGAAGCAAGATCGCCACACATCTTGATACCCATCAATTGCACAACCCAGGGCAGCATGGGTTTAGAGCAGGACGCTCCTGTCTGTCCCAACTACTGGACCACTACGACAAGGTCCTGGATGCTCTAGAAGACAAACAGAATGCAGATGTTATATACACAGACTTTGCAAAAGCCTTTGACAAGTGTGACCATGGTGTAATAGCACACAAAATGCGTGATAAAGGAATAACAGGAAAAGTTGGTAGATGGATCTATAATTTCCTAACATGTAGAACACAAAGAGTAGTAGTCAACAGAGTAAAGTCTGAGGCAGCTAATGTGAAAAGCTCTGTTCCACAAGGCACAGTACTCGCTCCCATCCTGTTCCTCATCCTCATATCGGACATAGACAGGGATATAAGCCACAGTGCCGTGTCTTCCTTTGCAGATGACACCCGAATCTGATGACAGTGTCCACCGTTGAAGACACTGCAAGACTCAAGCAGACATAAACCAAATCTTTAAATGGGCAGCAGAAAACAATTGAAGTTCAATGATGAAAATTTCAATTACTCAGATACGGAAAACGTGAAGAAATTAAAATCTCATCGGAGTACAAAACTAATTCCAACCACACAATAGAGCGAAAAACTAATGTCAAAGACCTGGGAGTGATCATGTCAGAGGATCTCACCTTCAAGGACCATAACACCGTAGCAATTGCATCTGCTAGAAAAATGACAGGATGGATAATGAGAACCTTCAAAACCAGGGATGCCAAGCCCATGTTGACACTTTACAGATCGCTTGTTCTATCTAGGCTGGAATATTGCTGCACACTAACTGCACCTTTCAAGGCGGGTGAAATTGCTGACCTTGAAAATGTGCAGAGAACCTTCACGGCATGCATAACTGCAATAAACCACCTCAATTACTGGGAACGCTTGAAGTTCCTAAACCTGTACTCTCTAGAACGCAGGCGGGAGAGATACATTATTATATACACATGGAAAATTCTCGAGGATTAGTACCAAACTTGCACACGAACATCACTCCTACGAAGAAAAGACTCGGCAGGCGATGTAACATCCCCCCAATGAAGAGCAGGGGTGCCACTAGCACGTTGAGGGACAACACAATAAGTGTCAGGGGCCCAAGATTGTTCAACTGCCTCCCAGCATACATCAGGGGGATTACCAACAAACGCCCCCTGGCTGTCTTCAAGCAGGCACTGGACAGGTACCTAAAGTCGGTACCTGACCAGCCAGGCCGTGGCTCGTATGTTGGACTGCGTGCGGCCAGCAGTAACAGCCTGGCTGATCAGGCTCTGGTCCAACATGAGGCCTGGTCACAGACCGGGCCGCAGGGGCGTTGACCCCTCGAATTCTCTCCAGGTACACTCCAGGTAAACCTCAATTGTAGGCAAATTACTAGTCAATTATAGCTGATAATATAAGAAGCCATCTAGATAACCATAATTTGATTAATGATACTCAGCATGGATTCACGAGGGGCCGTTCCTGCCTATCTAATTTAATAACATTCTTCAGTAAAGCTTTTGAGGCTGTTGATCACGATAAAGAATTCGATATTGTTTATTTAGACTTTAGTAAGGCTTTTGATAGAATACCGCACCAGAGACTGTTAAGGAAAGTGGCAGCTCATGGTATTGGGGGAAAAGTGCTGTCATGGATCGAGTCATGGCTCACCAATAGGAAGCAGAGAGTGCTTAAAAGGGGTTAAATTTTTCATGTCGTTGAGATTCGTATCAATTTTCATTGCTACTTCCTACCTACCCCCTCCTCTCCTACCAACCTAACCCTCAACTCCTACCCTCCTACCCCCTCCAGTCCAACCCACATACCTTTCATTTCCTACCCACCTGCCTCTCTTCGCCTACCCACCTACTCCCTCCTCTCCTACCCACCTACCCCTTCCTCCTACCACCTACCCCCTCCACTCCTACCAACATACCCCTCCTCTCCTACCCACCTAGCCCTCCACGCCTTCCCACCTACCCCCTCCACTCTTACCCACCTACTCCTCCATTCCTACCCACCTACCCCCTATACTTTTACCCACTTACGCCCTCCACTCTTACGCATCTACCCCCTGCACTCCTACCCACTTACCTCTTCCACTCCTACCCCATTCACTTCTACTCACCTAGCCCCTCCAATCCTACCAACCTACTCCTCCACTCCTACCCACTTACCCCTCCACTTCTATCCACTTACCTCCTCCACTTCTACCCACTTACCCCACCACTCCTACCCACTTATCCTTTCCTACTTCTCTATGTTTCACTTCCACAAAATTCCTTCAAGTTCGATAAATGTTTCATCAAAGAATCTTACTGGTAGTTTAGAGAGAGAGAGAGAGAGAAGAGAGAGAGAGAGAGAGAAACAGACAGACAGAGAATGAGATGGAGAGAGACACAACTGTCAACCAACATCTTATACAGAGGGACTTTGATGACCTTCTTGCGGTGTTTGACATGAGAAACTTTGTTGATTTCCCTACTCACATCTCTGGCTCCTCCCTTGACCCAGTAGTGAGTGACCTGGCAGAAGGTATAGTCACTTGTCAACTCCTCGGCTATGTTGGATCGTCTGACCACAAGACCTGTTTTTACAACACTTAAGATCCCAACAGAACGAGGTGAGGAGTCCACACGCACAACCTGGCTATGGGAAATAGGTAATTGGCCAGCCCTTTGCTCTGAGCTCGCCACCACCGATTGGAATGCTCTTCTCCAAGGGGATGTTGACAACCAAGTGAAAGCCTTCACCGGACACATCCTTAATCTACAACAAGAACACATCCCTCACCGGCAGTATTTGACTAAGCCTACAGATCAGCCTTGGTTTGGCTTTCGTTGTAGAGAGGTTGCTACTGCTAAGTACAAGACATGGCGAAGGTATAAGAGACATCTTACCATTTATAACAGAAACTTGCACAGGCAAGCCTGTAGGCATATGGGTGAAGTTCAAAAGTGGGCCATCGCTAAATGGGAGGTGGACACAAAAATAAAGCTAGCATGAGGTAGAGTAGGTTCTAAAACCTGGTAGTCCCTGGTCAAGGACAGACAAGGTTATCTACCTGATGAACTCATTCCACATCTAAATCGACAGGATTTAGTAGTCAAGAGAAAGCTGATCTCTTTGCCGAGCACTTTGCTACCAAAATGCAAGTTCCTCATCCAGCAAGGGACCCTCCTTGGCTAGCTGCAAGAACTGAGTCAAAACTGTCAGTAGTGAAAATAAGGCAGGAGGAGGTGCATTTCCTTCTTAAATCGCTTGACCAAGAAAAGGATGTGGGCCCAGACAAGTTGAGCCCAAGATTGCTGAGTAGATGTGCAGACCAGCTAGCAGCACCTCTAACTTGCATCTTTCAGCACTGCCTAGTACAGTGTAAATGACCTTCTCTGTGGAAAGATGCAAATGTTGTCACTGTTCACAAAAAGAAGAGCAGAGCAGAAATCAGCAACTACAGACCAGTGTCACTCCTGTCAATCACTGGCAAGATCCTTGAGACAGTAATCTCAAGACAAATGACAGAGTTTTTTGACTACTACTCACTACTTTGTGACCGTCAATATGGCTTCAGGAAAGGTTACTCTGCTGCTGATCTGTTGTTAAACCTCTCCACTAAATAGCACCAGTCACTGGATGAATCTAAAGTCAGCTGTGTGGTAGCACTGGACATTGCTGGTGCTTTTGACCGAGTGTGACACCAGGGCCTCTTGGCAAAACTGCAAGCACTAGGAATTGCAGGCTCTACGCTATGTCTTCTCAGTGATTACCTTCATGGTAGATCTCTAAGGGTAGTTCTCAATGGAACAAAATCAGCAAGACATCCTTTTTGGCAAGTGTTCCACAAGGAAGTGTGCTGGGACCATTGTAATGGATGTCTACTTGAATGAGCTTCTTCATGTCATCCCAGAATCCCATGCATATGCAGACGACTGTACTCTGACATTCACTTATCCAAGAGAAGAAATGCCAGCTGCCCTAAGCTACATCAATCACCAGCTAAGAGCTATATCAGCTTGGGGAAACCGATGGCAAGTAACATTTGCACCTGAAAAAACATAAATGATGATGGTCTCTAGGCACCATGATGGTAATGCCGGTGCAGTAGTAAGTATGAATGGGAGAGTGTTGGTACCTGAGAAAGAAGTTGATATCCTTGGAGCGAAATTTGACTCTAAACTGACCATGAAGAACCACGTTGTAAATCTTGCAAACAAGGCAGCCAGGAAGCTTACAGCACTTCGCCGTATCTTGCATCTGCTTGACAATAGGGGTTGCAAGATTCTGTATGAGGCACAAGTGCGCTCACACCTTGAGTATGCTCCACTTTCTTGGTTTGCCTGCAAAAACCCTAACCCCCCCCACCCTTTCATCTGCGACTGCTTGACAGAGTAGAGAACAGAGCAAGACGTCTCATCTCTCGTCTGGGCCCATCCTGGATAGATCTATCATTTCAGAGAGAGAGAGAGAGACAGACAGACAGACAGACAGAGACAGACAGAGAGACAGACAGAGAGATGGAGAGAGAGAGAGAGAGAGAGCGAGGAGGTTGGGTCTTCTGATCGGTGTTGTAACGAAGCGATTCAGTGTAAAATGTTGATCATGCAAAACGTGTGTGTGCGTGCGTGTGTACTCACCTATTTGTACTCACCTATTTGTGGTTGCAGGGGTCGATTCATAGCTCCTGGCCCCGCCTCTTCACTGATTGCTACTAGATCCTCTCTCTCCCTGCTCCATGAGCTTTATCAAACCTCGTCTTAAAACTATGTATGGTTCCTGCCTCCACTACGTCACTTTCTAGGCTATTCTACTTCCTGACAACTCTATGACTGAAGAAATACTTCCTAACATCCCTTTGACTCATAGGAGTCTTCAACTTCACTCTGTGACCCCTTGTTTCTGTGTCCCCTCTCTGGAACATCTTGTCTCTGTCCACCTTATCTATTCCTCGCAGTATTTTATATGTCGTTATCATGTCTCCCCTAACCCTCCTGTCCTCTAGTGTCGTCAGGCCGATTTCCCTTAACCTTTCTTCGTAGGACAATCCCCTTAGCTCTGGGACTAGTCTTGTTGCAAACCTTTGCACTTTCTCTAATTTTTTGACGTGCTTGACCAGGTGTGGGTTCCAAACTGGTGCTGCATACTCCAGTATGGACCTAACGTATATGGTGTACAGAGTCTTGAACGATTCTTTAGTGTGGTATTGGAACGCTATTCTTAGGTTTGCCAGCCGCCCGTATGCTGCAGCAGTTATCTGATTGATGTGTGCCTCAGGAGATGTGCTCGGTATTATACTCACCCCAAGATCTTTTTCCTTGAGTGAGGTTTGCAGTCTTTGGCCACCTAGATTATACTCCGTCTGCGGTCTTCTTTGCCCTTCCCCGATCTTCATGACTTTACATTTGGCAGGGTTAAATTCAAGGAGCCAGTTACTGGACCAGGCTTGTAGCCTGTTCAGGTCTCTTTGTAGTCCTGCCTGTTCCTCGACTGATTTAATTCTTCTCATTAACTTCACATCATCTGCAAACAGGGACACTTCTGAGTCTATCCCTTCCGTTATGTCATTCACATATACCAAAAACAGTACAGGTCCTAGGACTGACCCTTGTGGAACCCCACTCGTCACAGGTGCCCACTCTGACACCTCGTCACGTACCATGACTCGTTGTTGCCTCCCTGTCAGATATTCTCTGATCCTTTGCAGTGCCTTTCCTGTTACGTGTGCCTGATCCTCTAGCTTTTTCTAGAGGAACTGTGTGTGTATGTGTGTGTGTGTGTGTACTCACCTATTTGTGGTTGCAAGGGTCAAGACATAGCTCCTGGCCCCGCCTCTTCACAGATCATATGCATGCTGGCTTATATACTTTAGGCAGGTGAGGTGCAGCAGTCTTAGGTGGTATCACATTTGACAAATATGGAAGTAGGTCGTGCCTTTAAGCTTAGGCAAGTGAAGAATTTCCTGTGTTAAGATCCCAAGACGTTGCTGTGTCTGACAGGAGTGTAGATGAATGATTCAGAGAACCGACAATTTGATAAATTAGACACATGTACAACACTTACAGGGAATTCTTCCCTTGCTTAACTTTTAGTCATGACCTACTTCCACATTTGTATTTGTCAAATGTGATACTACCTGCGACTGCTGCACCTCACCTGTCTACAGTATATAAGCCACTTCTTCGCACATATGCTGTATTCTTTTCAAGATTGATGGACTGATTACATCGACTCAAGGCTGAGGGACTGATTACCTCAAACTCCTCTTGTTCTTTACCATTCTTCTTTGTATAGACTGATGAAGCCACTGTGTGGCGAAACGTTTCTTCATGTGTTGCATATGTGTCTAATTTATCAACTTGTCGGTTCTATGAACCATTCATCTACAGTGTTGTTGTTGTTGTGGTGGTGATATTGTTGATGTTGTGGTGGTGATATTGTTGATGTTGTGGTGGTGATATTGTTGTTGTTGTTGTTGTTGTGGTGGTGGTAGTGTTGTTGTGGTGGTGGTGGTATTGTTGTTGTTGTGGTGGTGGTGGCATTGTTGTGTTGTTGTTGTTGTTGCTGTGGTAGTGGTGGTGTTCTTGTTGTCGTGGTGGTGGGAGTGTTGTTGTTGTAGTGTTGTTGTGGTCTTGGTAGTGTGGTTGTTGTGGTGGTGATGGAAGAGTCGTTGTTGTTGTTTTTGTTGTGGTGGTGGTGTTTGTGGTGGTTGTGGTGTTGTTGTTGTGGTCTTGGTAGTGCTGTAATTGTAGTGGAAGTGTTGTTGTTGTTGTAGTGGTAGTGTTGTTTTTGTTCTTTTGGTAATGGTGGTAGTGTTGTTTTTGTTCTTTTGGTAATGGTGGTAGTGTTGTTGTTGTTGTGGTGGTGGTAGTGTTGTTGTTGTTGTGGTGGTGGTAGTGTTGTTGTTGTTGTGGTGGTGGTAGTGTTCTTGTTCATGTTGTTGTTGTTGTGGTGGTAGTGGTGTTGTTGTTCTCGTGGTGGTAGTGGTGTTGTTGTTGGTGTGGTGGTGAAGTGTGTTGTTGATGGTGGTGGAGGATGTTGTTGTTAGTGTTGTTGTTGTGTGCGTTGTGGTGGTGGGGTATGTGTGTTGTTTATGTGTGTTGTTGTTGTTGTTGCTTGGTGGTAGAGATCTGTGGTGGTGGATTATTGTTGGAAATGGTGTTGCATGTTGTTGTTTGTTGGTATTATTGTTGCTGTGGTGGTGGTTGTGGTGTGTTTTGTTGTGGTGGTGGTGGTAATGTTGTTGTTGTGGTGGTGGTAGTATTGTTGTTGTAGTGGTGGTGGTGGTGGTGGTAGTGTTGTTGTTATTATTGTGGTGGTGGTGTTGTTGTTTTTGTTTTGTTGTTGTTGTGGTAGTGGTGGTGAACGGGGTAGTATTGTTGTTGTTGTTGTTGTGGTGGTGGTGGTAGTGTTGTTGTTATTATTGTGGTGTGGTTGTTGTTGTTGTGTGGTGGTTTGTTGTTGTGTGTGTGTTGTTGTGAGTGGAAGTGAGTTGTGTTGTTGTGTGATGTGTGTTGTTTGTGGTGGTGTGTGTAGTTGTTTTGTTTGGTGGTGGTGATTGTTGGGTGTGTTGTTGTTGGATGGTTGGTTGTTGATTTGTTGTGATGTTGTTGTTGTGTGTAGTGGTGGTATTGAGTTGCTTGTTGTTGTTGTGATGGTGATTTGTTTTTGTTGTGGTTGGTAGTGCTGTTGTGCCGTTATGGTGGTGGAGTGTGTTTGTTTTGTTGCTTTTTCTCACCAGATACTCCACACACACACAACAACAACAAAAACAACACTACCACCACAACAACAACAACACTACCACCACAGCAACACTACCACCACCACAACAACAACAACACTACCACCACTACAACAACAACACTACCACAACTACCACCACCACCACAACAACAACAACAACAACAACAACACTACCACCACCACCACAACAACAACACTACCACAACCACAACAACAACAACACTATTTTCACGACCACCACCACCACCACAACAACAACACCATCACCACCACCACAACACCAACAACACTAACACCAACACCACAACAACAACAATAACACTACAACTACCACAACAACAACAACACCATCACCACCACCTGTGGTGTTGTTGTTATAGTGGTGGTGGTATTGTTAGGGGTGTTGTTGTTGTTGGTAGTGGTGGTATTGTTGTTGTGATGCTGTTGTTGTTGTAGAGGTGGTGGTGGTATTGTTGTTGTTGTGGTGGTGGTGTTGTTGTTGTGGTGGTGGTAGTGCTGTTGTCGTTATGGTGGTGGTGGTATTGTTAGTGTTGCTACCACTACCACCATAACAACAACAACAATAACAACAACAATACCACAACTACCACCACCACTACAACAACAACACCACCACCATCACAACAAGAACACTACCACCACCACAACAACAACAACACTACCACCACCACAACAACAACAACACTACCACCACCACCACCACAACAACAACAACACTATTTCCACGACCACCACCAAAACAACAACATCACTATCACCACCACAACAACACCAACAACACTACCACCACCACAACAATAACACTACAACTACCACCTCAACAACAACACCATCACCACCACCACCACCACCACAACAACAACACTACAACCACTTCCACAACAACAACACTACCACCACCACCACCATAACAACAACACTACAACCACCACCATAAGAATAATACTATCACCACCACTACAACAACAACACTACAACAAAAACAACACTGCCACCACAGCAACAACAACACCACCATTACCACCACAACAACATTACCATCACCACCACCATAACAACGACAACAACACTACCACAACCACAACAACAACACTACCACCACCACCATAACAACAACAACATAACAACAACCTCAAGAACAACACCTCTATAACAACGACAATGTTACCACCACCACCACCACCACCATAACACCACCATCATCCGTCTAGTGATCAACACACTAACAACACCAGCACCACTACCACTACAACAACACCACCACCACCACCACCACCACCACCCACAACAACAACAACAACAACACTACCACCACCACCACAACAACAACACTACCACCACCACAACAACACTATTTCCACGACCACCACCACAACAACAACACCATCACCACCACCACAACACCAACAACACTACTACTACCACCACCACCACAACAACAATAACACTACAACTACCACCACAACATGGTATTGTTGTTGTGATGCTGTTGTTGTTGTTGTAGATGTGGTGGTGGTGGTATTGTGGTTGTTGTTGTGGTGGTGTTGTTGTTTTGGTGGTGGTAGTGCTGTTGTCGTTATGGTGGTGGTGGTATTGTTAGTGTTGCTACCACCACCACCATAACAACAACAACAACAGCAACATAACAACAACCTCAAGAACAACACCTCTATAACAACGACAATGTTACCACAACCACCATAACAACAGCACCACCACCATAACAACATCAGCACCACAATAACAACAGCAGCACCACCATAACAACAGCAGCACCACCATAACAACAGCAGCACCACCATAACAACAGCAGCACCACCATAACAACAGCAGCACCACCATAACAACAGCACCACCACCATAACAACAGCAGCAGCACCATAACAACAGCAGCACCACTTTAACAACAGCAGCACTACCATAACAACAGCACCACCACCATAACAACAGCAGCACCACCATAACAACAGCAGCACCACCCTAACAACAGCAGCACCACCATAACAACAGCAGCACCACCCTAACAACAGCAGCACCACCATAACAACAGCAGCACCACCATAACAACAGCACCACCACCATAACAACAGCACCACCACCATAACAACAGCACCACCACCATAACAACAGCACCACCATCATAACAACAGCACCACCACCATAACAACAGCACCACCACCATAACAACAGCAGCACCACCATAACAACAGCAGTACCACCATAACAACAGCAGCACCACCATAATAACAGCACCACCACCATAACAACAGCAGCACCACCATAATAACAGCAGCACAACCATAACAACAGCACCACCACCATAACAACAGCAGCACCACCATAACAACAGCAGCACCACTATAACAACAGCAGCACCACCATAACAACAGCAGCACTACCATAATAACAGCAGCACCATTATAACAACAGCAGCACCACCATAACAACAGCAGCACCACCATAACAACAGCAGCATCACCATAATAACAGCAGCACAACCATAACAACAGCACCACCACCATAACAACAGCAGCACCACCATAACAACAGCAGCACCACCATAACAACAGCAGCACCACCATAACAACAGCAGCACCACCATAACAACAGCAGCACTACCATAACAACAGCAGCACCACCATAATAACAGCAGCACCACCATAACAACAGCAGCACCACCATAACAACAGCAGCACCACCATAACAACAGCAGCACCACCACCACCATCCGTCTAGTGATCAACACACTAACAACGTCAGCAGTTGTTGTTAAGCACAAATATTGACATCGGATCAACACATAAATAGTATAATGCCTATCACAACAAAAACTGGGAGGGAGGTCACCAGAGGTCATTGGAGATCATGAGGCTAGTAGAGGTCAGTGTTGATCAAGAAGTCACCATAGACCAATGTCACCAGAGGTCACCAGAGATCACCAGAGATCAGTGTATATCATGACGTCACTAGATGCCAGTGAATGAAACCAGATGACACGAGAGGTCACCAGAGGTCACTAGAGATCAGTGTATATCATGACGTCACTAGATGTCAGTGAATGTCACCAGATGACACGAGAGGTCACCAGAGTATCAGTGTATATCATGACGTCACTAGATGTCAGTGAATGTCACCAGATGACACGAGAGGTCACCAGAGGTCACGGAAAGTTAAAAAAGGTCGGTGTAGATCATGTCACCAGAGAACAGTGAATGCCACCAGAGGTCACAATAGTTAATGAGGTCACCAGACGGTAATGAGTGCCACCATAGGTCACAAAAGGTTAGGATTTACCAAGAGGGCAGTAAATTTACCAGAGGGCAGTAAATGTAATCAGATGTCACGAGAGGCCAATGTACGCATCAGAGGTCAGTGTAGATCATGTCGTCACCAGAGGTCATGGTCACGAGAGGTCAGTGTAGATCATGACATCACCAGAGGTCATGGTCATGAGAGGTCAGTGTAGATCATGACTTCATCAGAGGTGACCAGAGGTCAGAGAAGATCATAAGAAATCATCATAGGTAAGTGAAGTAATGCATGGTTACTAGACGTCATTGTAGGTCACAAGAGGTCACCAGAAGCCAGAGAAGGTCCAAAGAAGTCTCGAGAAGTCAGTGTGGGACATTTGAGGTCACCAGAAGTCAGTGGATGACATGGTGATTTCACCAGAACTCATAGTAAGTTATAAGAGGTCAATAGAGGTCCGAGTAAATAATGAGAGGTCACCAGAGTTCAATAAAATTCATGCGAGGTCACCAGAGGTCAGCTGAAACTATGAATTAACCAGAGGTCAATGTGGGATATCTGAGGTCGCCTGAGGTTAGTGTTGGACATGAGAGTAACCAGAGGTCAAAGTATGTAATGAAAAGCTGAGAGGTCACCAGAAGTTAGCATAGGTCATGAGAGGCCAAAGAGGAAGGGGCAGGGAAAGCTATCAGATTCACGGGAGGTCACCATCGATCATGAGATCATTAGAGGTTATTATAAGTCAGTGTATATCATAAGGTAACCAGAGGTCACCAGAGGTCAGTGTAGGTTTTCAGAGAGCACAGGTCACCAAAAGTCAGCATTGGGTCACAAGAGGCCAGTGTGGGTCGTGAGATATCACGAGAGGTCACCAAATGTGAGTAGAGGTCACGAGAGGTCACAAGAGATGAATGTATATCGTCAGAGGGTGGGAATAACCACCACAACCAGTGTAGGGTCACACGAGGTCAGTGCAGGTCATGAGATGTCACGGGAGGTCACAGTACCGTCACCTGGGGAAGCAGGGAGGTCAGGTGATGATTTAGTACCTAACACCAGGTGAAGTTGGAGGTCGGGTGATGACCCAGTGCCTGGCACCTGGTGAAGCTGGGAGGTCACCTGATGACCCAGTGACTGGCACCTAGTGAAGTAGGGAGGTTACATGATGACACAGTGCCAGGTACCAGGTGAAGCAGGGAGGTCACATGATGACACAGTGCCAGGCACCTGGTAAAGCAGGGAGGTCACATGACACAGTGCCAGGCACCTGGTGAAGCAGGGAAGTCACGTGATGACACAGTGTCAGGCAACTGGTAAAGCTGGGAGGTCACCTGATGACCCAGTACCAGGCACCTGGTAGAGCAGGGAGGTAACACGATGACACAGTGCCAGGCAACTGGTGAAGCAGGAAAGTCACATGATGACACAGTGCCAGGCACCTGGTAAAGCAGGGAGGCCACATGATGACACAGTGCCAGGCACCTGGTAAAGCAGGGAAGTCACGTGATGACACAGTGTCAGGCACCTGGTGAAGCAGGGAGGTCACATGAGGACCCAGTGCCAGGCACCTTTAGAAGCAGGGAGGTCCCGTGATGACACAGTGCCTGGCACCTTTAGAAGCAGGGAAGTCACGTGATGACACAGTGTCAGGCACCTGGTGAAGCAGGGAAGTCACGTGATGACACAGTGTCAGGCACCTGGTGAAGCAGGGAGGTCACATGAGGACCCAGTGCCAGGTACCTGGTGAAGCAGGGAGGTCACATGATGACACAGTGCCTGGCACTCTGTCTGCTCCTCCTTCTCCCCATCACCTGTTACCTTTATCCTGCCTCAGAATGTGACATCGAGCTGGGAAAATTGCATCCGTTTTCATACAATACAAAACAATCACTTATTTCTTTATCCGGTATATATAATAAAGTTTACGTGCAAGAAAATATTGGTGGGCACAGAAAGCTGCCCACTAATATGAAAGCCACTAATATGAAAGCCACTAATATGAAAGCCACTAATACGAAAGCCACTAATATATAAGCCAATAATATGAAAGCCACTAATACGAAAGCCAATAATATGAAAGCCACTAATATGAAAGCCACTAATATGAAAGCCACTAATATGAAAGCCACTAATATGAAAGCCACTAATATGAAATACATATCGGTCAAACCAATAATTATCTTTCTTGAGTTTTGTCCGTCAGTGCTGTCGTGTGTGGCCACGCTCCTGACACTCACGCACTCCTGACACTCACGCACTCCTGACACTCACGCACTCCTGACACTCACACACTCCTGACACTCACGCACTCCTGACGCTCACGCACTCCTGACACTCACGCACTCCTGACACTCACGCACTCCTGACGCTCACGCACTCCTGACGCTCACGCACTCCTGACACTCACACTGACACTCACGCACTCCTGACACTCACGCACTCCTGACACTCACGCACTCCTGACACTCACGCACTCCTGACACTCACGCACTCCTGACACTCACGCACTCCTGACGCTCACGCACTCCTGACACTCACGCACTCCTGACACTCACGCACTCCTGACACTCACGCACTCCTGACACTCACGCACTCCTGACACTCACGCACTCCTGACACTCACGCACTCCTGACACTCACGCACTCCTGACACTCACGCACTCCTGACACTCACGCACTCCTGACGCTCACGCACTCCTAGACACTCACGCACTCCTGACACTCACGCACTCCTGACACTCACGCACTCCTGACACTCACGCACTCCTGACGCTCACGCACTCCTGACGCTCACACACTCCTGACACTCACGCACTCTTGACATGCACTCCTGACACTCACGCACTCCTGACACTCACGCACTCCTGACACTCACGCACTCCTGACACTCACGCACTAATGGCACTCACGCACTCCTGACACTCATGCACTCCTGATACTCACGCACTCCTGACATTCACACACTCCTGACACTCACGCACTCCTGACACTCATGCACTCCTGATACTCACGCACTCCTGACATTCACACACTCCTGACACTCACGCACTCCTGACACTCACACACTCCTGACACTCACGCACTCATCTAGTACTTGTTTGTTGTCTCATCTACATTCATGTATCCCATTCTCAGTGTCCTTTCTCTTACTGTGTTCGAGTTTCTAGTGTCCTTGTTTCTAGTGTCTATGTTTCTAGTGTCCTTGTTCCTGGTGTCCTTGTTCCTGGTATTTTTGTTCCTGGTGTCCTTGTTCCTGGTGTCCTTGTTCCTGGTATTTTTGTTCCTGGTGTCCTTGTTCCTGGTGTCCTTGTTCCTGGTATTTTTGTTCCTGGTGTCCTTGTTCCTGGTGTCCTTTTTCCTGGTGTCTTTGTTCTATGTGTTCTTGTTCCATGTGTCCTTGTTCCTGGTGTCCTTGTTCCTGGTGCCCTTGATCCATGTGTTCTTGTTCCATGTGTCCTTGTTCCATGTGTCCTTGTTCCTGGTGTCCCTGTTCCATGTGTCCTTGTTCCTGATGTCCTTGTTATTGGTGACGTTGTTCCATGTGTCCTTGTTTCTGGTGTCCTTGTTCTATGTGTCCTTGTTCCTGATGACTTTGTTCCTGGTGTCCTTGTTCTTGGTGTCCTTGTTCCACTTGTCCTTGTTCCTGGTGTCCTTGTTCCTGGTGTCCTTGTTCCTGGTGTCCTTGTTCTATGTGTCTTTGTTCCTGGTGACATTGTTCTTGGTGTCATTGTTCCTGGTGTCCTTGTTTCTAATGTCCTTGTTCCTAGTGTCCTTGTCCCTGGTGTCCTTGATCATGGGTCGGGGGAGCAGGGGGGAGTAAGAAGGAGCATCAATAATGAGTAATAGGTAATTCTTGGCTAGGGGTGAGGAGGCAATTGTGGGCAAGGTTCTTGCAGTGGGAAGGGGGGTCATGATTGTGGCTGCTGGTGGGGTAGGTGGTTGGGTGGGGAGGTGGGTGGGTGGGGAGGTGGGTGGGTGGGGGAGGTGGGTGGGTGGGGGTGGTGGTGGGTGGGGGAGGTTGAGGTGTGTGGTGGGGGAGGTTGGGTGGGGAGGGGAATAGGGTGTGATTAGTTTTCAATTATTGTGTGGTATTGGGCAATGAGGGTTGGACTTGAGATGGGTTAGTTGGGGAGGCTTGGCTTGGTATAACCCAAAGGTGCAATACCTGGGCATCTTTAATTTGTAGACGTTTTGCCATCCAGTGGCTTCATCAGTGAAGCCACTGTGGCGAAACGTCTAGAAATTAAAGATACCCAGATGTTGCAGACGTGTCTAATTCTACCCAGATGTTGCAGACGTGTCTAATTCTTCATCTTGTCGGTACTGTATTCCATTGTATTGAATACCATTGTATTGTGTATCATTATATTGTATACCGTTGTATTGTATACCATTGTGTTGTATACTATTGTATTGTATACCATTGTATTGTATACCATTGTATTGTATACCATTGTATTGTCTACCATTTTATTGTATACCATTGTATTGTATACCATTGTACTGTACACAATTGTATTGTATACCATTGTATTGCGTATCATTGTATTGCATACCATTGTATTGTGTACCATTGTATTGTATATAATTGTATTGTATAGCATTGTATTTTATACCATTGTATTGTATAGCATTGTATTGTGTACCATTGTATTGTATACCATTGTATTGCGTATCATTGTATTGTATACCATTGTATTGTATGGAATTGTATTGTGTACCATTGTATTGTATACCATTCATATACATGGTATTGTGTACCATTGTATTGTATACCATTGTATTGTGTACCATTCATATACATGGTATTGTGTACCATTGTATTGTATACCATTGTATTGTGTACCATTCAATACATTGTGTACATTGTAGTATATCATGTATTGTGTACCATTGTATTGTATACCATTGCATTGTGTACCATTCATATACATGTTATTGTGTACCATTGTATTGTATATCATTGTATTGTGTACCATTCATATACATGGTATTGTGTACCATTGTATTGTATATCATTGTATTGTGTACCATTCATATACATGGTATTGTGTACCATTGTATTGTATATCATTGTATTGTGTACCATTGTATTGTATATCATTGTATTGTGTACCATTTATATACATGGTATTGTGTACCATTCATATACATGGTATTGTGTACCATTCATATACATGGTATTGTGTACCATTCATATACATGGTATTGTGTACCATTCATATACATGGTATTGTGTACCATTCTATACATGGTATTGTGTACCATTCATATACATGGTATTGTGTACCATTCATATACATGGTATTGTGTACCATTCATATACATGGTATTGTGTACCATTCATATACATGGTATTGTGTACCATTCATATACATGGTATTGTGTACCATTCATATACATGGTATTGTGTACCATTCATATACATGGTATTGTGTACCATTCATATACATGGTATTGTGTACCATTCATATACATGGTATTGTGTACCATTCATATACATGGTATTGTGTACCATTCATATACATGGTATTGTGTACCATTCATATACATGGTATTGTGTACCATTCATATACATGGTATTGTGTACCATTCATATACATGGTATTGTGTACCATTCACATACATGGTATTGTGTACCATTCATATACATGGTATTGTGTACCATTCATATACATGGTATATCCCTGGAGACTTTCTCTGGTTCTCCTTCAAGTGTCTTTTGGTGTTTTATTCTCTTCTTCTTCATGTTTGTCCTTCTTCTGTTTGTCTACAATCAATGGCGATATGTCGTTGTCCTCATAGTATATGTCGTTGTCCTTCTTGGCGAATGTCGTTGTCCTCTTGGCGATTGTCGTTGTCCTCTTGCATATGTCGTTGTCTCATGGCGATATGTCGTTGTCCTCATGGCATATGTCGTTGTCCTCTTGGCGATATGTCGTTGTCTCTGGCGATATGTCGTTGTCCTCATGGCTATGTCGTTGTCCTCTTGGCGATATGTCGTTGTCCTCATGGCTATATGTCGTTGTCCTCTTGGCGATATGTCGTTGTCCTCTTGGCGATATGTCGTTGTCCTCTTGGCGATATGTCGTTGTCCTCATGGCGATATGTCGTTGTCCTCATGGCTATATGTCGTTGTCCTCTTGGCGATATGTCGTTGTCCTCATGGCATATGTCGTTGTCCTCATGGCTATATGTCGTTGTCCTCATGTTTTGTCGTTGTCCTCATGGCATATGTCGTTGTCCTCATGGCTATATGTCGTTGTCCTCATTGGCTATATGTCGTTGTCCTCTGGCATATGTCGTTGTCCTCTTGGCGATATGTCGTTGTCCTCATGGCGATATGTCGTTGTCCTCTTGGCTCTATGTCGTTGTCCTCATGGCTATATGTCGTTGTCCTCATGGCTATATGTCGTTGTCCTCATGGCTATATGTCGTTGTCCTCATGGCTATATGTCGTTGTCCTCATGGCGATATGCCGTTGTCCTCATGGCTATATGTCGTTGTCCTCATGGCGATATGTCGTTGTCCTCTTGGCGATATGTCGTTGTCCTCATGGCTATATGTCGTTGTCCTCATGGCAATATGTTGTTGTCCTCATGGCTATATGTCGTTGTCCTCATGGCGATATGTCGTTGTCCTCATGGCGATATGTCGTTGTCCTCATGGCTATATGTCGTTGTCCTCATGGCTATATGTCGTTGTCCTCATGGCGATATGTCGTTCTCCTCATGGCGATATGTCGTTGTCCTCATGGCGATATGTCGTTGTTCTCATGGCTATATGTCGTTGTCCTTTTGGCGATATGTCGTTGTTCTCATGGCTATATGTCGTTGTCCTCTTGGCGATATGTCGTTGTCCTCATGGCTATATGTCGTTGTCCTCATGGCTATATGTCGTTGTCCTCATGGCGATATGTCGTTGTCCTCATGGCGATATGTCGTTGTCCTCATGGCGATATGTCGTTGTTCTCTTGGCGATATGTCGTTGTCCTCTTGGCGATATGTCGTTGTCCTCTTGGCGATATGTCGTTGTTCTCATAACTCTGTTTCTTGCCGTTTCTGTTGCTAGAAGCTGTTTGACTGGACATATTTTCTTGATGATGAGACACTTGTGCAACATTTGTGCAACATTTGGAAATCTTTAGTGAGGAACACATCGACTCCAGGCTGAGGGACTGATTACCTCATTCTCCTCCTCATATTTCACTGTTTTTCTGTGTATTGGACTGAAGAAGCCACTGGCTGGCGATACTTTCCATCAATAAAGATTCCAAAATGTAGCACAAGTGTCCCATGCTTCAACTTGTCAGCTTTCTAAATCATTACAACACACGTATATTCTCCCTGGAGTACCTCCCGGTTCTCAAAACATTCGTCACCTGTTGTACTTTGGTCTCTTCTCTTTTCATATCAACTTAGCTTTAATTTCTTGCTCCTCTGCGACCTATATCTTGTCCCTTGTCCTCCCATCTCTCTCATTAAGTCTAGAGATCATCAGGGATCTCTCTCTTTCCTTCTCCCGTTGTTCCTTCCCTGAACCGTCTTGTCAATTGCTACCAGTTCATTTCGTGCCCCTTGTATCATCTGTATATCCTGGTATCCTAAGAGCACTTCTGTAAAGGACTTATCACCTCCCTCTTCCCTTCCTGCTGTCTACTCTCTTGTCGTTCTCATTATTATCTCTGCCTTCTAGACCCTTCCTTTCATTTCCTTAATTTTGTCTTCAGTCTTCTTAGGTTCTATCCCAGCCTTTGAATCTTCTCTTCATCTGGTGTTTACCCTTCTCCTGTTCCTCGACTTCTCCCAATACTTTTTTAATCCCTCGCCTCCATCTCTTTGTGGAGATCATTTAACTTCCTTTAACAGTCAGTTTCTATTTTGTACTGTCCACCCACATCTGTCTCACTTTTCTTCAGCCCTCACGTTTTTTCTTATTTTTTTGGGGTATCCATTTCTTGAGTCTTGGAGTTCACCAGCCTGGAAGAGTAAGTCGCTCAGGTCACACTGGTGAATGTATAGCCATTAGTCGCTGTTCTTGTCGTCTCCCGAGTTGAACCATTATAGAACTTTTAGATTTGTAATAAACTACCTACTAAGATCTGAAATTTTATTTGATAACACTAAATAATTATTAATTATCTAAGTTGCAAAAAAAATCATTAAAAAACAGACACAGGACGAATTTTTTTTTTTTGTTCTGATATGATTCTTATTAATAACAATAAGATGCCAGATATATCAAGAAAATTAGCCACTCGGCGGCAAAATCAAATCAATCAGTCTGACATAATTTTGAAATGATAATTTTCTTGCATGAAGTTCGTTATTATCAATATGAAAAACAGTATTATTAATTTACTTTACCATAAGCAATTCTGATTTCACTAGGAGTTTCATATTTGGTCTCGAAGTATTTGCATTTTTATTTAAATATCCAACAAGAGTGGAAATACCTGGTAACACTGACCATTAATTGTCCATTAACTGTGAATTATTTGTCTGGTAGGCAACTCTCTCGCCTCACACACCAAGTGTCCGTGGTTCAATGCCCGGCCGGGTGGAAACATAGGGCGTGTTTCCGTACACCTACTGTCCCTGTTCACCTAGCAGTAAGTAGGTACCTGGGTATTATTGGACTGGTGTTGGTCGCATCCTGGGGGACAAGACCGAAGGACCACAATGGAAATAAGACAGACAGTCCTCGATGACGCACTGACTTTCTTGGGTTATCCAGGGTGGCTAACCCTCCGGGGTTAAAAATCCCAACAAAATCTTATCTTATCAGACGATTCACGGGATGACTGTAAACAAGCAGTAGCGGTGAGCGATGTTTACCACACGCTACTTCCGCCAGGTACACAAGTGCTACGAGATGTCACCTCTGGTGACGGAAGAGGCTGACGACTTTCAAAAACTTCGAAGCTGTGAGCTACAAGGATGTCATGGAAGTCAGGCAGCAACTTCAGTAAGGATACGTGACGTGGAGTGTAGCAGCTCTGATACTAACTTCAAGAGAAGTATCCGTGCTGTCGGTGACACATGGCACCTTCAGGACGAATACTGAACACTTAAAGACGCGCAACACAACCCAAGGCATCGACAAGGTAGCGATACTACTACAAAGTTTTCTGAGGCACCATGAAGTTCTTAAATGCACTATGAAGTTCTTTGATACACTATGAAGTTCTTTGAGTCACTATGAAGTTCTTAATAATGTCTTTGAGATATTATTAAGTTCTTGGAGATATTCCATAAAGTTCTTCTCAAAGGTGTTATTTGCAACACACTTTTAAGAATTTCTACTGTATTCTGAACTTCTTGGGTCGCTGCACGATCCAAGAAGAGTATCCCAAACATCCCTTAACCTTTTCAATGTGTATGTTTGTATGTATCCGTGCTCTTATGTATGCAAGTACATATGCTTTCTCGTATGTATTGTGAGACTAAGTATGCGTGAGTGAATGCATGCCTATCCCTATGCATGCATATGTATATGTTTATATACTCATACATGTACGTTTGAATGCATATACGTATGTATTCATGTCCATATGTATCTGTGTGTGTATAAGTATGCTTGTGCATGCAATATGTACACGCGTGCATATATATATATATATATATTTTATTTTTATTTTTATTAACACATCAGCCAATTCCCACCAAGGCAGGGTGCCGAAAAAAAAACTTTCATCATCATTCACTCCATCACTGTCTTGCCAGAAGGGTGCTTTACACTACAGTTATAAAACTGCAACATTAACACCCCTCCTTCAGAGTGCCGGCACTGTACTTCCCATCTCCAGAACTCAAGTCCGGCCTGCCGGTTTCCCTGAATCCCTTCATAAATGTTACTTGCTCACACTCCAACAGCACGTCAAGTATTAAAAACCATATGCCTCCATTCACCCTATTAAATACGCTCACACTGCTTGCTGGAAGTCCAAGCCCCTCGCACACAAAACTTCCTTACCGCCTCCTCCAACCTTTCCTAGGCCGACCCCTACCCGCCTTCCTCCACTACAGATTTATACACTCGAAGTCACTCTGTCTCGTTCCATTCTCTTACATGTCCAAACCACCTCAACAACCCTCATCAGCTCTCTGGACAATCGTTTTGGTAATCCCGCACCTCCTCCTAATTTCCAACTCCGAATTCTCTGCATTATATTCACACCACACATTGACCTCAGACATGACATTCCACTGCCTCCAGCCTTCTCCTCGTTGCAACATCTATCACCCATGCTTCACACCCATATAAGAGCGTTGGTATAACTATACTCATACATTCCTCTTTACTTCCATGGACAAGGTTCTTTGTCTCCACAGACCCGAAGTGCTCCACTCACCCTTTTCCCTCATCAATTCTATGATTCACCTCATCCTTCATAGACCCATCCGCCGACATGTCCACTCCCAAATCTCTGAATACATTCACCTCCTCCATACTCTCTCCTCCAATCTGATATCTAATCTTTCGTCACCTATTCTTTTGTTATCCTCATCACCTTACTCTTTCCTATATTCACTTTCAATTTTCTTCTTTACACACCCTACCAAATTCATCCACCAACCTCTGCAGCTTCTCTTCAGAATCTCCCAAAGCACAGTGTCATCAGCAAAAAGCAACTGTGACAACTCCCACTTTGTATTTGTCTTTATCTTTTAGCTCAACACCTCTTGCCAAGACCCTCGCATTCACTTCTCTTACAACCCCATCTATAAATATATTGAACAACCACGGTGACATCACACATCCTTGTCTAAGGCCCACTTTTACTGGGAAATAGTCCCCTTCCCTCCTACACACTCTAACCTGAGCCTCACTATCCTCATAAAAACTCTTCACTGCTTTCAGTAACCTTCCTCCTATTCCATACACCTGCAACATCTGCCACATTGCCCCCTATCTACCCTATCATACGCCTTTTCCAAATCCATAAATGCCACAAAACATCTTTACCCTTATCCAAATACTGTTCACCTATATGTTTCACTGTAAACACTTGGTCTAACATCCCCTACCTTTCCTAAAGCTCCCTTGTTCATCTGCTATCCTGCTTTTCTGTTTTACTCTTAATTCTTTCAATAATAACTCTACCATACACTATACCAGGTACACTCAACAGACTTATTCC
>WNWK01031860.1:0-22374 GCA_009830355.1 Cherax destructor
TTTCTAGTGGCAAAACTCATCAAATTACATTCACTAGACGTTCAGTGATGTCTGGTCATCCATTGTACCTATATGGTTGACGTATCCCAGAACATGATACAGTCAGGTTTCTCGGCCCTGTTTGACCACAGATTGTCCTGGAAACCTCACATTACCTCTCTGAAGGCGACTTGTCTAGCCGGCTGAACCTCCTTAAAACCCTCGCACATTTTTTCATGGGGGCTGATGTAGAACCCTCCTTCGCCTACATTCACCCTAATTCTATCGAAACTCGATTATGGTGACCAGATATATTCGGCAGCCTCTCCTGCCCTCTTTCCAGCCTTAATCCCATCCATCACCAGGGATTACGCATGCCTTGGTGCTTTCTTCTTCCCCGGTTGAGAGCCTCTATGTAGAAGGGAACATTCCATCCTTGTCCGATCTTCGTGATGCACATTGCATTCTCTATTATGTTCGCTCTCATGACCTCCGAATCCTTCCATGTATAGGATTGTCACAGATGTTAGTAGACGCTCGTTATTTGTTCGTCCCCCCTGTTTACTGGTCCCTTTTCTCTTCGTCTGCATTCACTCTTGTTTTCCCCTTCAGCTTCCGCCTTTATATGTTCATGTGGCTTCACCCTTTCCTCTACCCCTTGGGAAGTTCCTGCTGTCCGTGTCTGTTCTATTCCTCTCCCTGGCGCGAAAGCCCAACTACCTCACGGCGGTTTCCCGCTCTTTCTTTCTAGACCATTTCCGTTCTCATTCCCATGCTATCGCAGTATACACAGATGGTTCAAAGTCATCTGACGGCGTCGGATTCGCAGCAGTGTTTCCGGACAGGCGTGCGGGCATCTATTACCCTCGGCTAGCATATTTACGGCTGAATTGTATGCCATTCTTGTGGCACTTATCCATATTGCATCTATGCCTGTATCACCATTTGTGGTCGTTTCAGACTCCTTAGTGCTTTACAGGCTATCCGTAAAATTGATACACCTCACCTCTAGTTCTTCGTATCCACCTTTGGTTACGCCGTATCTTTAGCAAGCATAAAGATATTGTCTTTTGTTGGGTCCCTGGTCATGTTGACGTACAGGGCAATGAACAGGCAGACACTGCTGTGCAGTCCGCAGTACATGACCTTCCAGTTTCATATAGAGGTGTTCCTTTCACGGACTATTTTGCGGTCATTGCTACCCACCTTGCACCCTTGGCAACAACGCTGGTCTGACCTGCTGAATAACAAACTTCATTCTATTAAACCGGTTATAGGTTTCTGGCCTTCTTCTAGTCACAATGTCGAGGTTGGGAGACTCTCTCCGTCTTGCATCGGCCACACTCGTCTTACTCACGGGTATCTCATGGAGAGGCTCCCTGCCCCTCTCTGTGAGCATTGTCAGTTTCCAGTGTCTGTTCGACATATCCTGTTGGACTGCCCACTCTATCAACGAGCACGCAGAATTTACCTCCAACGACGTCTTCGCTCTGCGACCCTTTCTTTACCTTCCCTTCTTGCAGATGGACCCTCCTTTAATCCTGACTCTCTCATTGACTTTTTGACAGAAACTGACTTACTACACAAACTCTGAAGATTATACCTCTAGCACCTCCCTCAGTCCCTTCTACCTCGATCTCTTGCTACCCTCCACCCCTGCACTATCCACCGTCATCTTGCACTCCATACCCTACTAATCGTCCATCTCCCTCTTACAACCCACTCTCCCTGCATCCTACAATAACCTGCAGTGCTGTATAACCCCTGTGGTTTAGCGCTTCTATTTGATTATACAGTGGTCCCTCGGTTTTCGCCGAAAATTCGTTCCAGAATACTGCTCAAGTGCCCTTACCGAACGAATTTACTTCCTTAAGAAATAATGTCACGTAGGTTAGTCTATTTCAGACCCCCAAAAATACACTTGCAACAGTACTTACGAAAATACACTTGCATAAATGTTCGAGTTTGGAGATGCACGAAAACCGAGGGACCACTGTACTATACTACTACTACTGTGTCTAGTGTTATGGTCGTGTGTCCTGTTAAGGTTGGTGAGGAGAAGTTTGAGTGGAGGGTTTGTTTGAGTGTATGCTGTGTAGTAATGGCAGTTGTCATTAGGTTCATGTAAGTCATTTAATAGAAGGTTGGTATCAGGATCAATGTTTGGAATCATAAGATTTAGTGTGATTCTATAATTAAACTTAAAAATAGAACAACGCAAGTAGATTTCTCCTTATCTGCTTCTTTCCTCTGGTCTGGCATGGGTAAGTAGGCCTACTGCAGTTATAATATTTTCTTCCTATGTGAGCCTACTAAGAGAGATGGGTGATGGTAGAGGCTGGAGTTACTTAGGTCTATAAATGTATACATAGTAGGCACAATAATAAGTATGGATGTTCTTGACAGTGAGTAGTTTTAGACTTTTGAATATTGGTGGAGTATGTTGTCTGGAGTGAGAATTTGTAATCATTCTGACTGCAGACTTTTGTTGGGTTATTAGTGGTCTTAGGTGATTGAATGTTGTTGATCCCCATGCACAAATTCCATAGGTGAGATAAGGGTAGATGAGTGAATGATACAGTGCAAGGAGAGCTGATTGTGGAACACAGTACCGTATCTTTGATAGTATGCCTACTGTTTTGGAGATTTTCTTGGAAATTTGTTGTGTGTGTCTGGAATTTGAGGCTACTGTCAAGGTGGATCCCTAGGAATTTTCCCTCTGTGAGTCTTGTGATGGGTGAACCGTTTAGCGTTATGTTAAGTGGAACATTTGTAGCTGTTTCCAAATTGAATGAAATAGGTTTTGTCAGTATTGAGAGTTAGCTTATTAGTCATCATCCAGGTAGATATTTTCTGCAATTCAGTATTAACAGTGTTGGCTAGTATGTTTGGGTTTGAATGAGAGAAGACATATGTTGTTTCTGCAAATAATATGGGTTTGAGTAGTTGTGATGCATTCGGTAGGTCATTGATGTAAATGAGGAAGAGGAGTGGGCCAAGGACACTTCCTTGCGGGACGCCGACTGTAATTGGTTGTGTGGAAGAATTAGCTCCATTTGTGTACACATATTGGCTTCTGTTACTAAGGTATGACTAGGTATTTGAGGGAGTGCCTTCTTATGCCATAGTGTGTTAATTTAATGTGCAGCAAATCATGGTCAACTATCAAAAGCTTTACGTAAATCAATGAAGATTCCCAGCGGGACTTCTTTATTCTCGAGAGCTGTGTATATTAGTTCTAGCATGTGTATAATAGCATCATTTATGCTTTTATTAGTCCTGAATCCAAACTGACAGGGGTTGAGTATGTTATGTGAGGCGAGATAGGAATAGATCTGCCTATGAATTAATTTTTCAAAGTTTTTAGAGAGCAGAGGTAAGTTAGATATTGGTCTATAGTTATTAAAGTCTGTTTGATCTCCTCCTTTGGGGATCGGGTTGACCCTCGCTATTTTAAGAATTGATGGGAAGGTGGAGGTTTCAATGGATTTGTTAGTGTTTTGCAATTATTGGTGACTACTTGAGAAGCTTTTTTGTACATAAAAGGTGATATGTAGTAGGTTGGTAGACAGCAACCACCCAGGGAGGTACTACCATCTTGCCAGGTGACTGTGAAACAGAAACCTGAAACTGTTTTACATGATGGTAGGATTGCTGGTTTCTTTTTTCTGTCTCATAAACACGCTGGATAACATGTATACAGTGGACCCTCGGTTAACGAATACCCCGGAAATCGTGCAATTATGTAAGTATAATTTTGTAAGTTCTTGTGGAAGTGTATTTTTGGGGGTCTGAAATAGACTAACCTACGTGAAATTTTTCCTTAAGGGAGTAAATTCGTTCGGTAATGGCACTTGAGCAGACTTCAGGAGTGAAGTTTTTACGAAACTCGGGGGTCCACTGTATCTAGACGATGAGCTTGGTTTTTGGTAGCGTTTAATGAGGTGTTGGAATATATGGGAGCTGAGAGCCTATGCCTGTGTCCGCCTGCTATGCCTACTCGGATGGTACTGGCTGGAGGGCCCGCACGGCACTGGGGCATTTAAAAGGCAGGCCTATGATTGGCTAATGCCAGATCACGTGTGCAGAGGTTGGAAATCACGTGAACAGCCGTGGTGCAGCCACTAGAAACACGAACCGCACAGCTGGGCCAGGAGCTGAGTCTCGACCCCTGCCACCACAATTAGGTGAGTACAATTAGGTGAGTACACACACACACACATACACATCTGCAACCACAATTAGGTAAGTGTACACACATCTCCGGAATACCCTCCAGATACCTCATGACAGATTTTTAGGTAGAACTGAAGAAGGCACGAGTGACTCCCTCTTCTAATGAAATCGCTCGCGGCGAAACGTTTCCTCGATGTCTTGAACTGTAGCACTATGCATGTTCGGAGCGTAAATCCCCTTCCGCGCCCAAGAGGACCTCAACACCGCAAGTAGTGCAGATGCTGCATGGAACCCGTGCCATACCCTACCCTTCATGCCAGTAAACCAGCAATCCGGGATAGCAACCTGTTGTTCCCTCCCAGCTGTGTTGTTCCCTCCCAGCTGTGTTGTTCCCTCCCAGCTGTGTTGTTCCCTCCCAGCTGTGTTGTTCCCTCCCAGCTGTGTTGTTCCCTCCCAGCTGTGTTGTCCCCTCCCTGCTGTGTTGTCCCCTCCAGCTGTGTTGTTCCCTCCCAGCTGTGTTGTCCCCTCCCAGTTGTGTTGTCCTCCACACATGCTGTGGTGACCATGGTGGAGGCTCTGGTGGACACGACGGTACCTCTGCCTTGTAAGGCCACGATCCACCCACATGGGGACGTCCCCAACCTGCTCCTATTCATGAAAATGTTAATAAACAGTAATCTAGTAGAGCTGAAAATCTGAAACCGATCGGACGAAGCCTTCTCGTGTTATGAGCGAAATAAAAACTTAGAGGAAGAAAAACAAAAAAATCATATATCTTATCTATCAGGTGTTAAAACCGTAGTTGAAATAGGCAAGTTTAAGAAAGTCATGTTATATGCTTCTCTACCTTTTCAGTGTTTCCCAAACACAGTGGGCGAAACATCTACCTGAGGAGAGAGGATGTATGCATGCGTACACACACACACACACACACACACATATACACATACACACACACATATACACACACACACACATACACACACACACACACACACATATACACACACACACACACACACACACACACACATATATATATATATATATATATATATATATATATATATATATATATATATATATATATAAACACGTCAGCCGTTTCCCACCAAGGCAGGGTGACCCAACACTTTCACAATCGTTCATACATAATCACTGTCTTTGCAGAGGCGCTCAGACACAACAGTTTAGACGTCCCTCCAAACTGCCAATATCCCAAACCCCTCCTTTAAAGTGCAGGCATTGTACTTCCAATTTCCAGGACTCAGGTCGGCTAATCGGTTTCCCTGAATCCCTTCACAAAATATTACCCTGCTCACACTCCAACAGCTCGTCAGGTCCCCATTCGTCTCCATTCACTCCTATCGAACACGCTCACGCACGCTTGCTGGAAGTCCAAGCCCTCCACACAAAACTTCCTTTATCCCCTCCTCCAACCTTTTCAGGGCCGTCCCCTACCCGCCTTTCTTTTCAGATTTATACATAAGAACATAAGAAAGAAGGAACACTGCAGCAGGCCTACTGGCCCATGCGAGGCAAGTCCAATTTCCATTTATACACTCAATCATATCCCCCTAATTCTACGCCTTTCTAGAGAGTGCAGATTAGGGCCTCAGTCTATCCTCATAGGGAAGATTTCGATACATGGGATCAACTTTGTCATCCTTCTTTGTACGTTTTCCAATGCAATTATATCCATTCTGTAATACGGTGACCAGAACTGTGCAGTATAATCTAAATGAAGCCTAACCAAAGATATATAGAGTTGAAGAATAACCTGAGGACTTCTATTATTTACACTTCTTGATATGAAGCCAAGGATTCTGTTAGCTTTATTGCGAACATTTATGCATTAAAATAATTATTTTATTAGAATATTTCATATTATTTTCGAAAATACATGAAACATTAAAAAGCTCAGGAAAATGTGCTAAAATCGTATTTTATTGCATATTTCGACGTTTTAGAGCGGTTTGATTGCTATTATAACACAAAATAAATGTCATTGTAACTCACAAATACTACTAAGCATTTTCTTGAAATATAAAAATAACATAGGTAATACAACATAACTAAAAACTAAAAATAACTGTAGATCGGCAAGCAGAGAGTGTTGCCTCCAGTTCTTGAAGGGTAAAAGGCACATTATAGGATTCTTCTCTAAGAAAGAAAATCTAGGGCTTTAACTCGCTGGCAGACTTAGAAGAAAGGAACGAGGGGCAGATGTAAACCCTGAGAAATGCGGACGAGAACAACGTTCACACTACTTTAACTCACACTTAACATTAAGACAACGTTCACACTACTTTAACTCACACTTAATTAAGACAACGTTCACACTACTTTAACTCACACTAAACATTAAGACAACATTTACACTGCTTTAACTAACACTAAACATTAAGACAACATTCACACTAAACATTAAGACAACATTCACACTAAACATTAAGACAACATTTACACTACTTTAACTCACTAAACATAAAAAAGAAGAGGGAAGAGAAGAAAGGGGAAGGAATCAGGTTAAGTCACGGTGTTCTGAAGTTTAGAGCATTTAACAATGTAATGAGAGGAAAGCATCAACAGAGACAAAGCCAGGCTAAGATTCATACAGGGAAAGTTGTGTATAAGGGAGGATTCAACCAGGCGGCGACTATGAAAGTTGGACGTAGGGTAGACAGTTTAGCAGAAGACCAATCAATAGGATGACTTTGATCTCTGACATGACAGAAAAGAGCATTATTCTTCAGCAACGACACCAGAGCTTCAGCAACGACATCATGCCACGCGTCCAATACACATCAACTGGGAGTCTAATATTCTTTCACAAGTGCACTGATATTAATTATACCATTTTTACAATAATGCAATAAATTCCGTGTTGTCGTTCATTATTATTACTTTATTTGTTTTCTTTATATATTTCTAGCGCATCAGCAGTGTTCTGGGAAAATGACGCACTCTACTTACACTTTAGGTCACACTACACAGGCATGCACATGCCTATATATACATACACACATCTAGGTTTTTCTTCTTTTTCTTAATAGCTCTTGTTCTTTTATTTTCTATTGTCTGGGGAAGTGGAAAAGAATCTTTCCTCCGTAAGCCATGCGTGTCGTATGAGGGGACTAAAATGCCGGAGCAATGGGCTAGTAACCCTTCCTGTACACATTTACTAAAAAAGAGAAGAAGAGAAACTTTATAAAACTGGGTTGTTTGAATGTGCGTGGATGTAATGTGGATGATAAGAAAGAGATGATTGCTGATGTTATGAATGAAAAGAAGTGGATGTCCAGGCCCTAAGCGAAACAACGCTGAAAGGGGTAGGCGAGTTTCAGTAAGGAGAAATAAATGGGATTAAGTCAGGAGTATCTGAGAGAGCTAAGGAAGGGTAGCAATAATGTTGAAGGATCAGTTATGGAAGGAGAAGAGGAATATAAATGTGTAAATTCAAGGATTATGGATTAAAATAAGGGTCGGATGCAAAAAGTGGGTCATAATAAGCGTGTATGCACCTGGGGAAGAGAGGAGTGTAGAGGAGAGAGAGAGATTTTGGGAGATGTTAAGCGAATGTATAGGAACGTTTGAACCAAGTGAAGGGAATTGTAGTAGGGGACCTAAATGCTAAAGTAGGAGAAACATGTAGAGAGGTGTAGTAGGTAAGTTTGGGGTGCCAGGTGTAAATGATAATGGGAGCCCTTTTATTGAACTTGTATAGAAAGGGGTTTAGTTATAGATAATACATATTTTAACCCTTGGGGGTCGACAGGCCTTCTGGGGAAAGTGTTCCTGGGGTGAAAAATATTCGGAAAAAAATTATTTTTCTTATGAAATGATAGTTTTTTTCTGAATCTAAATAGCTAAACAAAAAATTTTTGCGATCAATACTTACGGAGATATGGAGGCTTCAAGTTGACCAAAATTGAACCGCTGACAGCAACATAGGTGACTTCCGGTTGGCCGGTAATAGTTTTTTTTTTTTTTTGTACTTTTTTTCTTTTTTTTAATATTTTATTTTTCAAGTAACTTTTATGTCCTTGAGACCAATATAAACCATATTTGATAAATACACTCTTGTATACTCACAATAACTGCTGGCTGACTGGCTGACCAGCTGGCTGGCTGGCTGGCTGACCAGCTGGCTGGCTGGCTAGCTGACCAGCTGGCTTGCTGGCTGAACAGCTGGCTGGATGGATGGCCAGTCGACTGGCTGGCTTGCTGGCTGACCAGCTAGCCGGCTGGCTTGCTGACCAGTTGGCTGGCTGGCTGGCTAGCTGACCAGTTGGCTGGCTGGCTGGCTAGCTGACCAGTTGGCTGGCTGGCTGGCTAGCTGACCAGTTGGCTGGCTGGCTGGCTAGCTGACCAGTTGGCTGGCTGGCTGGCTAGCTGACCAGTTGGCTGGCTGGTTGGCTGGCTGGTGGGTAGCTGGCTGGCTGGCTGGCTAGCTGACCAGCGGCTGGCTGAACAGCTGTCTGGTGGATGGATGGCCAGCCGGCTGGCTGGCTTGCTGGCTGACCAGCTAGCTGGCTGGCTGGCTTAATGACCAGTTGGCTGGCTGGCTGAACAGCTGGTTGCATGGATGGTCAGCCGGCTAGCGGGCTGGCTGGCTGGTGTGTGTCTATCTCACAGGAACACATAAATACAATTATACATAGTGTAAATTACCTAGGATACACGTGAGAATATAATAATAATAATAATAAATTATTATTATTATTGAAGGAAGGTGTAAATGTCAGTCTTATCAGTAATCTAATTACAAAACTGACATTTGAAGAGGGGTGAGGGTCTTCTTATCTTGTTTATTATCTGCTAAACTAATTACTGTTGACATTTGATGCCTTCGCCTTTCTGCCTCAACCCCCTGCCTCTCTCCCTGCCACTCTCCCTCCCTGCCACTCTCCCTGCCTGCCTCCCTGACAGCCAGCCAGGGTTAGCCTCATCCTATCAAGAGTGATGACATTTGACAAATGAGGAGAACTGCCTTCGCCTGCCTGCCTCAACCCCTGCCACCCTCCCTGCCACTCTCCCTGCCACTATCCCTGCCTCCCTCCCACCCTCCCTGCCCTGCCTCCCTGCCAGCCAGCCAGGGGTTAGCCTCGTCTTATAAGAGTGATGACATTTGACAAATGAGGATACACTGCCTTCCCTTTATTTGTTTTCACTGTTTTACCTGTCTGTCTGTCTGAATTTTTTTGGATTATCCTAGGTAATTTACACTATGTATTTATCCTCTGTAATTTACACTATGTATTTATCCTCTGTAATTTACACTATGTATTTATCCTTGGTTATTTACTCTATGTATTTATGTGTACCTGTGTGACAGAGCCAGCTAGCTAGCCAGCCAGCTGGTCAGCCAGCCTGCCTGCCTGCCTGCCTGCCTGCCAGCCAGCCAGCCTTCCCCCACTGTCTTCCCCACCCCACTGTCTTCCCCACTGCCTTCCCCACCCACCCCACTGTCTTCCCCACCTTCCCCTCCCCACTGCCTTCCCCACTCCCCACTGTCTTCCCCACTTCACCCACTGTATTCCCCACCCACCCCACTGTCTTCCCGACTCCCTCCACTGCTTTCCCTACCACTCACACTGCAGGAGTGAGGTTATTACCGCTTGGCTTGGTGACAAGGTGCACTGACTACACTCCCACAATGCAATGTGGGTGGATAGATTTTTCCTACTGGCACACTTATCACATAGACCCATTCTATCATATGCAGGCTTACCAGCTTTCTCCCCTCGATTTGAAGCCGCTAGAATTTACTCGTACTAGTACGGCACCAACCCCTGCTTGTAAAATGTACTAGTACAGCACCGACCCTAAAGGGTTAAGAAGAAGAGGATAAATAAGTATACAAGATATGATGTAGGGCGTAATGACAGTAGTTTGTTGATACGTATTGGTAGATAAAAGACTGTTGAGTAGACTTCAGGATGTACATGTTTATAGAGGGCCACAGATATATCAGACCACTTTTTAGTGGGAGTAAAAGGTAGATGGGATACAAGGAAAATAGAAGCAGTAAGTAAGAGAGGGGTGAAGGTTTATAAACTAAAAGAGGAGGCAGTTAGGGTAGAATAAACAATATTGGAGGATAAGTGGGCTAGTGAGAGTGTAGGCAATGGGGTCGAAGATGTATGGGGTAGATTTAAAATGTAGTGTTCAGTAGAAGTTTGTGGTTACAGGCGAGTGGGTGGGGAGGGAAGAAGAGCGATTGGTGGAATGATAATATAAAGAGAGTAGTATAATAATATAATAATATCTTTATTTACTACAAAGTACATGTACATGGTATACAGGCCTAGCTGACATCAGTGACATACTACTATATAGAAAGTCCTTGTTATGCTGGGGCATTTCAGGCAGATTAGGTCAGTGTCCCAGGATGCGACTCACCAGTCGACTAACACCCAGGTACCCATTTTATTGATGGGAAACATAGAAACAGGTGTAAAGAAACACGCCCAATGTTTCTGCCCTGGCTGGGAATCGAACCCAGGCCCTCGCTGTGTGGCGAGAGCTTTAGCATATGAGAGGTTTTACAAAGTAGAAGTGATGCAAGGAGGAAGAGTATATGGAGAGAAAAAGAGAGGTTAAGAGAGTGGTGAAGCAATGTAAAAAGAGAGCAAATGAAGAGTGGGTGAGATGTTATCAACAAATTTTGTTGAAAATAAGAAAAAGTTTTGGAGTGAGATTAATAAGTTGAGGAAGAATAGGGAACAAATGGATTTGACAGTTAAAAATAGGAGAGGAGAGTTATTAAATGGAGAGGTAGAGGTATTGGGAAGATGCAGGGAATATTTTGAGGAGTTGTTAAATGTTGATGAAGACAGGGAAGCTGTGATTTCTGTATAGGGCAAGGAGGAATAACATCTTGTAGGAGTGTGGAAGAGCCAGTTGTGAGTGTGGGGGAAGTTCGTGAGGCAGTGGGTAGAATGAAAGGGGTAAGGCAGCTGGGATTGATGGGATAAAGATAGAAATGTTAAAAGCAGGTGGGGATATAGTTTTGGAGTGGTTGGTGCTATTATTTAATAAATGTATGGAAGAGGGTAAGGTACCTAGGGATTGGCAGAGAGCATGTATTGTTCCTTTGTATAATGCAAGGGGGCAAAAGAGTGCAAAAATTATAGGGGAATAAGTCTGTTGAGTGTACCTGGTAAAGTGTATGGTAGAGTTATTATTGAAAGAATTAAGAGTAAGACAGAAAGCAGGATAGGAGATGAACAAGCGGGCTTTAGGAAAAGGGAGGGGTGTAGACCAAGTGTTTACAGTGAAACATATAGGTGAACAGTATTTGGATAAGGGTAAAGAGGTTTTTGTGGATTTGGAAAAGGCATATGATAGGGTGGATAGGAGGGCAATGTGGCAGATGTTGCAGGTGTATGGAATAGGAGGTAGGTTACTGAAAGCAGTGAAGAGTTTTTATGAGGATAGTGAGGCTCAGGTTAGTGTGTAGGAGGTAGGGGACTATTTCCCGTAAAAGTGGGCCTTAGACAAGGATGTGTGATGTCACCATTGTTGTTCAATATATTTATAGATGGGGTTGTAAGAGAAGTGAATGCGAGGGTCTTGGCAAGAGGTGTGGTGTTAAAAGATAAAGAATCAAATACAAAGTGGGAGTTGTCACAGTTGCTTTTTGCTGATGACACTGTGCTTTTGAGAGATTCTGAAGAGAAGTTGCAGAGGTTTGTGGATGAATTTGGTAGGGTGTGTAAAAGAAGAAAATTGAAGGTGAATATAGGAAAGAGTAAGGTGATGAGGATAACAAAAAGATTAGGTGACGAAAGATTGGATATCAGATTGGAGGGAGAGAGTATGGAGGAGGTGAATGTATTCAGATATTTGGGAGTGGACATGTCAGCAGATGGGTCTATGAAGGATGAGGTGAATCATAGAATTGATGAGGGGAAAAGGGTGAGTGGAGCACTTCGGAGTCTGTGGAGACAAAGAACTTTGTCCATGGAAGTAAAGAGGGGAATGTATAAGAGTATAGTTATACCAACACTCTTATATGGGTGTGAAGCATGGGTGATGAATGTTGCAACGAGGAGAAGGCTGGAGGCAGTGGAGATGTGGGGAATTGTGAGAGATAAGTCTATCTGGGACACCGCCACTAGCAATAAACAAACTCCCAGGGAGATGACAGACTCGTATAATTTTTACCGCAGTCATTCCCTTTAAGGTATGTGAGAACTTTACCCGCTCCTGGCCGCACCGAGGGGGTACCTTCAATATTCTCGTTAGCCCACTGCACTCTGGACCAGTATAAATAAATCTGAGAAGATCATTTATTATAGTTATGTTATATTAAATTTAAGTGGACTGTATTGGTTATTAAACAACTGATCACTCCGGAGAAGAGGTAGAGAACACTTAGTTAAATTAACATGACCAACACTCACCTAATTAACAGCATCATAGCGGTGTATCGTAGATCGTTGACCTAGCTAAAGTACATCTACTGTGCGTAACAATATCATTGGCCAACAATAAAGACGACAGTATGGTACTTAGCTTTAGATGAGGGAGTCGTTCCGTTGTTGACGTCCTCCTGCGATCTGATTCGATCGCGATGGTATTAGCCGTCTCGTCGAGTCAAGGAAGGTTAATTTCCGTGCACTCTTATACGCCCACGAGACCGGCGTTAGTTAACATGTGGTTGGTCGGGGTAGCGAATCAGATCCTCTCACTAATCCGACCTTTTGTACTGTTTATACGTATAATTTTACATATTACATATATCCCGGCTTAATGCCCCACTAGTTTATACACATTCACAGTCGTGATACTTGAATTTCGAGTAGATAACTTGCGATATGTTAGTTCATTCCAATCACATCCAATATGGCGGTCGGGATATGGCGTACCCAAGCTAGCCTCACCCGGTACAATCAACCCTGATTATTTACAACTCGGTTTCACTGTATTCACCATTTCCCAAAGTTCATCGAATATATTTCAGTCTCTTCTAAGACGAAATTCCCCTGCATCAGGGTTACGACTTTATCCTGCCGTATGGTTATTTCACTCAGTTCAAAATAGGCCTATGACCGCGTCACTCGCCGGCGGCACCTTATTTCACAATTATTGTCCTATTACTGGACCTCCTGGACCGATTGTCCCACTTCATATTCCGCCGCACTGGATATTCCTCCACATTACGAAAGGAGGTAATTAAATCCGATTTGGTGGGCAGAATCTCCAAATTCGACAGGCCATCCCATCACCTGATATCGAGTCGGTAGGCTCGCTGCTCACTCTGCCTATTCCCCTCTACCTCCTCCCTGCCCAGCCTCTTCCCGCTTCCTCCCCGCTGGTATGATGGTTCTCTATTACATACCCCCATGTACCAGTGGTACATTAAGGATATCTGTTCAAATTGGAAAGTATCAATTACAACTTTCGGAAAATACCAATATTTTCCACAGGAGATGTCATGTCTGAGGTCAATGTGTGGTGTGAATATAATGCAGAGAATTCAGAGTTTGGAAATTAGGAGGAGGTGCGGGATTACCAAAACTATTATCCAGAGAGCTGAGGAGGGGTTGAGGTGGTTCGGACATGTAGAGAGAATGGAACGAGACAGAATGACTTCGAGTGTATAAATCTGTAGTGGAGGGAATGCAGGGTAGGGGTCGGCCTAGGAAAGGCTGGAGGGAGGGGTAAAGGAGGTTTGTGTGCGAGGGGGTTGGACTTCCAGCAAGCATGTGTGAGTGTATTTGATAGGAGTGAATGGAGACAAATGGTTTTTAATACTTGATGTACTGTTAGAGGGTGAGCAAAGTAACATTTATGAAAATATTCAGGGAAATCGGCAGGCTGGACTCGAGTCCTGGAGATGGGAAGTACAGTGTCTGCACTCTGAAGGAGGGGTGTTAATGTTGCAGTTTTATAACTGTAGTGTAAAGCACCCTCTGGCAAGACAGTGATGGAGTGAATGATGAAAGTTTTTCTTTTCGTGCCACCCTGCCTTGGTGGGAATCGGCTGATGTGTTAATAAAAAAAAAAAAAAAAAAGGTGATAAGTTATTTATATCTCCTGCCTTGTTTTTAAGGGTGTTGATGATGAGCGAGACCTCTGTTGGGTTGGTTGGAGCTAGGAATAGTGTATTCGATTAGGTGCCCATGAGGTAGTCTGATGGACAGGTGTTTGAGCTTGGGATCTTACTCTCTAGATTCTTTCCTATGGTGGAGAAGAATAGATTGAGTCTGTTTGCCGTTTCAGTTGTTGGGAGCCAGGGTTCATCTGACTTAGTTAATTTGATTGTTTTATTTTTGGATATCTTTTTAGTTCCTAGAATTTCAGATAGGGTTTTCCAGGTCTTTTTCATATCACCTTTTATGTTATGTAATTGTTCTCATAATACAATTTTTTTGACCTTCTTATCAGACTGGTAAGGATTGACGAACGCTTAGAGTGGTCTCTGGTTATTTGACCCATTCTGTACTGTTTTTCATATAGGTGCTTTGTGTTAATGGATTTTAGGATGCTTGGTGTTAGCCAGGGACTATTTAGTCTATTTGCTGTGATCTGTTTAGTTTTTTTAGGGCAATGTTTGTTATAGAGGTAGTGTTGTTTTTTTTTAGAAAAATTATTAATACTTTCATCAGTATTTGAGTATGATTCAATCTCATTATGCCAGTTGATGTTGTAAAGTTATCAACTGCTGTCTCATTATGTAGTCTGAAGGTAACTTTAGTCATGTCTTGGGGCAATTTACCTAGGCTGGTTATGAGAAAGGTAGGGTAGTGGTCTATGGTGTTGTCAGTGATAATGCCTGATTTTAAAGGGGATGTGGTGTTAGTCCAGATGTGGTCTAATAAGGAGATACTAGTCTCGGAGATTCTTGTAGGTTTTGTTATTGTTGGTAGCAACAAGCAGTTGCTCATAGTGTTTGTGAATTCAGTTACTTGTGGGTCCTGGTCATGTAGGAGTTGTCGCCAATCTTCTCAGGAAAAGTATAATAGAAAAAGACAAGAAAAATAAACACTTTATTTTAATAGAATGAAATTTAAATAATAAATACGTAAATGATTATAATAATCCTATCTTAAGAAAAATGAAAACAAAAAATATATATATATGATCCAAAGCTAGATATTTACAGCTGTGATGATCTTAACACAGAAGCAATGAATCCATGTTGACTCCGTGGTGGTGGTATTGTTGTTGTTGCCTGGATGTTTTCCACAATTCCAACAGTTTTCAATTTTCCACAAATCCAACAGTTGTCAAACATCCACAATGTCCCTCGATGTTTTACACAAATCCAACAGTTGTCAAATATCCACAATGTCACAAATGATGTCCGGGACTCAGTTAAAAGTTGTCCCCTGGTAACGTACAGTTGCCTTATGTTTCTAGTGTGTACTGAGGTACTACCAGTGTAGTGTAGAATTGGTGGTAACTGTTTCTCAATTGGTGAGTATGCCGGCCCCCAACTCAGCCTTGAATCCGATGATCCGTGCGGAAACAGAGGACTGTGAAAGAAACCACAATAATTACTCACCACTCTAGCATTAATTTACATAGTAGGCATAAGGCCTTTAAAAGAAATGGCAAAACTGTAATAAATAACTCTCAAAAACCAAGGCAGGACATAGCAGAAGTGAATGTTAAACATGAGTGAAGCTCCAAAATAATTAAAGAGTGAAGCTCTTGAACATAAAATAATGAAGATACGAGCAGCCGTGAAGTACTTACAGTGAGGTCGGGCGTGGTCAGTCAAGTGATTTCAACCTGTGGCCGGAGCCCAGCATTACACCTCTCACCGGGTGGAAAAGGGGGGGGGGGTATAGCAGCAGCTAGACACTCACCCCACCTTAACAAGCAAACTACCATTCAACCATCACTCTACATACCTTCACACTTTCATCACTCCTATCTATGGACTTTTCCCTCACACTCCCCCATACCAAGACTGCTAGTCAAGGAGTCCCAAAAAAAATTAAAATTCACATAAGTACAAATATTCTACTGACTGTCACGACTTAACCAGTCAGAGAAATAATTAGATGAACCATTGATATACACAATATGAAACTTAAAAGCCTGGAGTGCCAATGTCCACCTCGAGGCGACTGTTGGTTCCCTTAAAAGTTTCCAGGTATACCAATGGTTTATGGTCTGTTTCTAGAATGAATTCTTTCTCCAGTAAGTAGAATTTAAGTTATGGGTATCTCGTTTCCGGTGGAGGCAATTTAGAGGCTCAGAAGTACCGGAAGTAGGATCGTGGATATGAGGTGTAGTAAGCCATTGACACCTGTTGCACGACCCATACTTCTTTGACACCTGCGTGTACATGTGTGGCCAGAAATACATATGCCTGATTTTATGCCACATCTTACGATGGGCCCAGTGTTCGGTCACTGGCAGGTCATGAGCCATTTGGAGAATTGACTTCTGGCATTGGTCGGGAATGACTAGGAGGGAATAATCTACTGTAAGAGAATTAGGTTTAAACAGATTTATATAAGATCCCGTCATGATATTCAAACTTATGTGACGAGTATCTTCCCTGGATAACTGTATTATTTACAGCATGACTATGGCAATACCGAAGTGAAGGGCAAGTCTGCTGTAAATTGATAGTCATCTTTGGACCGAAGATCTGTGGCAATTAAAGGATCAATAGAAGGTGAAGCCTGAGCTTTAGTCTTTACTTGGGACAGATGGTATATGGTTGGAGGTGGCAACCTTACTGTCCTCTACTGAGTGAACAGGTGATCCTGCCATCTCGATTCCGAGTGCAGTATCATCTGTTTCAACTTTTAAATGACTATTACCATGAGATAAGGAAGATTTAGCAATAGAACTGACAAGCTTATCTACCTTGGGAGGAGGCTGAGCTGAAAAACCTGCATCTATGTGAGGTGACGAAAGATCGCTCTTCCAAGGAGGAATGGCACCTTTAACGTTACCTATTATTATAGAGCAAGTTGTGATGGGAGCTACTACAGCATTAGTCCAACCTGTAAACCATTTGTACCTGATGTAACACCGCATGCTAGGAAACGTGTCTGTACGGCCCAAGTAATCTGAAAGAGTAGTGGAGGCATGTGTGGGTTTGAGATTAGGGAACAGTTTATCCGAAATGACTATACAAGTGCATCCAGTGTCTCTTAATATCTTAGATACCTTAAAACCATTAACTGTTCCTGAACAGAAGGGTGCTTGTTCATTACCTTCTTTGACGCATCTACCCACCTTGTGAACTATCTTAGAAGGGCAATCAGGGCGTTTATGTCCTTTTCCACCACATACATGACAAACTGGGATAAATGATTTTTGTTCTCTCTCTACATGAGACTTAACCTTTGGTTCTGGTGAACCATTGCCCTTAGGGATCGATCCCTTCAGGCCCTTATAGGAATTATGGGTTTCCGCATACAAGTCAGCAGCTTCAACAACTTCCGCAGCCGTAATCAGATTACGTTCTCTAATGAAGGTTCGTATCTGGTGGGGCAGAGCCGTCAGGAACTGGTCGGCAACCATAAGTGTGATCAATTCCTGCACTGTCTATCCAAAAATCAAACAACGGAAAGAGAGTAATCTGTAACTGCTGGAAATTCTGACCGTGTTGTAATGCGGCATACCTGAAATTCTTCCTATAAGAGTTAGTGGTTTTTTGGTAGGCCTTAAGAATTGCCTTCTTCAACAGATTATAGTCACAAATGATATGTGACAAAGTTGCATAAATGTTCAAAGCTGTCCCTGAGAATAACATACCCAGCCTAGTAGCCCAAGAATCAAATGGCCATTCACAAAGGGCAGCTGTATTTTCAAATCTGATAATATAAGAAGTTATGTCTTCCCCCTCTGTGAAGGGTGGTAAGTTGGGGGTGGGGGTATATGAAGGAGTGGGATGCTCCACTACGCCTTCATTTAATTTCTGCTGGGTAAGAACTAGTTTCTTATTCTCTAATTCTAGACGAGCTTTCTCTACTTCACGATCTTTCTCTTTCTCTCGTTCCTCATGTTCTCTAGCTTTTGCTCTTTCCTCTAATTCTTTCTCTAGAGTGTGTGCATCACATTCTCTAGCCTGTTGTTCCCGTATTTGTGCTCTTTCTTCACAATCAAGTCTATCACGTTCTTTTTTTTCTTCTAGTTCTCTTTCTAACTGTCTCTCTTGTCTTTCTCTTTCAATTCTCTCTCTCTCCTTTTTCTCTTCTCTTTCAATTCTCTCTCTCCTTTTTCTCTTCTCTTTCAATTCTCTCTCTCCTTTTTCTCTTCTCTTTCAATTCTCTCTCTCTTTCAATTCTCTCTCTCTCCTTTTTCTCTTTCAATTTCATTCTTTTTTCCCTGAATCTTAGTAGCTATGAAAGATTCTAAAGTTTTCCCCATAATACCTAGCTTAACCCCAGCATTCAGCCAGAACTGGTATTCCTCCATACTAACCGGGATAACTTAACTTACTGGGTGAATGAAACAGATATAATAGAAAACAGAGGGTTCAAATCCTGCTCCGCTACAACTGAACAAACAAAACCGGAGGGTTCAATCCCTACTTCGATTTATACAGTATAAATTGACCGGAGGGTTCTATGCCAGCTCCGACCAAACAGTAAGGAGAATGGGATCACTTGACCATCCACTCTTCCCACTATAATCAAGAGTGTCATATGACAGTTCCCTTGATATAACATAAAAGAACTCAATGAAGAAGATTTATCACTGGAAAATCTCGGATCCCTAGAGTCTATTCCTAAAATAATCTTAAAGCTCAAAACAAAGGTGGCAGAAGTAACTAGCACATCCTGCCATGACTTGACTAACATAAACAAAGAGTAATTAACAATCACCAAATCCTTTAAATACCTTAACTGTAGTCCTACTATCGTAAATGAATACTTATGGAGGGTGGCAACCGTCTGTGGTGTGGAGCGGTGGAGGTGGCCACAGTCACTGATGGTGGAGTTCCAATAATGTACCGCCGGCTCTGTCCGAGTAGCGTCGAATCTTGTTCGAGGTGTCGAAGCTTTGAGTCGAATCCTGGCAAGGTCGCCACTTGTGAAGGTTGTCGCCAATCTTCTCAGGAAAAGTATAATAGAAAAAGACAATAATAACAAGAAAAATAAACACTATTTTAATAGAATGAAATTTAAATAATAAATACGTAAATGATTATAATAATCCTATCTTAAGAAAAATGAAAAATGAAAACAAAAAATATATATATATGATCCAAAGCTAGATATTTACAGCTGTGATGATCTTAACACAGAAGCAATGAATCCATGTTGACTCCGTGGTGGTGGTGGTGGTGGTGGTGGTGTTGTTGCCTCGATGTTTTCCACAAATGCAACAGTTTTCAAACATCCACAATGTCCCTTGATGTTTTCCACAAATCCAACAGTTGTCAAACATCCACAATGTCACAAATGATGTCCGGGACTCAGTTAAAAGTTGTCCCCTGGTAACGTACAGTTGCCTTATGTTTCTAGCGTGTACTGAGGTACTACTGGTGTAGTGTAGAATTGGTGGTAACTGTTTCTCAATTGGTGAGTACGCCGGCCCCCCACTCAGCCTTGAATCCGATGATACGTGCGGAAACAGAGGACTGTGAAAGAAACCACAATAATTACTCACCACTCTAGCATTAATTTACATAGTAGGCATAAGGCCTTTAAAAGAAATGGCGAAACTGTAATAAATAACTCAACCAAAAACCAAGGCAGGACATAGCAGAAGTGAATGTTGTTAAACATGAGTGAAGCTCCAAAATAATTAAAGGGTGAAGCTCTTGAACATTAAATAATGAAGATACGAGCAGCCGTGAAGTACTTAGTGAGGTCGGGCGTGGTCAGTCAAGTGATTTCAACCTGTGGCCAGAGCCCAGCATTACACCTCTCACTGGGTGGAAAAGGGGGGGGAAGTATAGCAGCAGCTAGACACTCACCCCACCTTAACAAGCAAACTACCATTCAACCATCACTCTACATACCTTCACACTTTCATCACTCCTATCTATGGACTTTTCCCTCACAAGGAGATTTATGTTGAAATCACCTGTGAGCAGCAAGTGGTCTTTGTTTAGGTGTGCATCAGTTATCACGTTTCCTAATTTTTCACTAAAGTGGTAAATGTTCGACTGTGGTACTCTGTAGATGTTTATCACTATGAGGGGTTTTTGCAGGTCTTTTGATTGAAATTTAGCTATAATATATTCTCCATGTTCATCCCTTGTGCAAGAATTATTGATACATGTACATTCAAGTTGATTTGAGTAGTATATAGTTGTTCCACCCCATTGCTGGTCTGTCCTCAGTTGTGTATGGCTGTGTAACCAGGAATGGCATTACAGGGAGAGCTTGCAATATGTCTCACGGTTTGTTGTTACTGATTTTTTGTTTCCCAACAAAATTAAAAAAAAAAAAAACGTATTTCAACATTTTTTATAATGCAATCTATTGACAGTAAGCTCACAGACTCTCTGTAATTCAGAAACCTAACTCTTTGTCCTGCATCTGATTTCAATTAGAACTCTGTATGTCTTACTAATTTTGTAGGAGGGGATTTTCCCTAACCCTGTCAAATAGGGCACTAATATTTTTTTTCTACATAACTGTAAGGCAAAACGTCAATAAAAACACAGTATCTAGGTATCAAATGGTGCTTAATTCACTGATAAATTCCCATTGAAATTTTAGCAAAAAAAAAAAAAATGAAAATGTCTCGATCCCCCCCTTAAACTCTGTTTCACACTACTCAATGGACAAAGTTTTTTACTCTGCGACCGACTTCTCCTAATACCTATCTTTCAGATCATAGTACAGTGGACCCCCCCAGCTAACGGAAAAAAATCATTCCAGAAGCCTGCTCAAGTGCCATTACCGAACAAATTTACGTCCTTAAGAAATAATGTCACATAGGTTAGTCTATTTCAAACCCCCAAAAATACACTTCCACAAGCACTTAAAATAATATACTTACATAATTGTAAGATTTCCGGGGTGTTCGTTAGCCGGGGGTCCACTGTATTGGTAAGGCTCTGCTACGCCATGTTGGTAAAGATATCTCATTTCATGCTCTCAAGAACGGCACTCACATCATCACGGTCCAGAATGCTGGCCAAGTTCGTGATCTTTCTCTTCTTACAACCATAGATACTGTTCCTATCACTATTGACAAGCATCATTCTCTCAATTCTTGTAGTGGTTCTGTCATTTTACCCCACACCATTGTCCAACGGAATTTCCAGACATGTGGTGATGACATTTTGGAGCAGCTTGAGCTCCAAGAACTCCCTATCCTTAAATTTGACACTTTTGTCCTCCCTGCCAATAAGTGAAGACGTTATCCTTGCAATATAGCTCTTTTAACTTTTGACTGCCGTGAACTCCCACCTTCGGTCTACATTGCAGGTCAACGTTTACAAGTTCGAAAGGTGACCCCTACACCACAACAGTGTAGAAACTCCTGGCGTTTTGGTCATCCAGCGAAATATTGCAGGTCCATGGCCGAATGCCCAGTCTGTGGTGCAGACGACCATGATAGTCTTTCTTGTACTCTACCTCCCTCTTGCCTTAAGTGTCATGAGGCACATCCATTGTACTCTCACTGTTGTCAGGTTTACCTGAATGAGCGGGAAATCCGTTGTCTCAGAGGCGGAAGGCTTCTCATATGCTATGGCCGTCTCTCATCTACGCCTTCAAGGGAGACTTCCCCATATTTCCTATTCTCACATTGCTAAATATCGCCCCACTTCTGGGGCCCCAACTTCCTCGACTTCCTCTGTGGTTACAACATCCTCCGTCACCCCGGTCTCGAATCCTCTTGCTGTTCTTGGCTCTGAGGTCCCTACCTCGGCATCCCATACTGTCCAGTTTCCTTACTTTACTCACTCTCACAGTTCTGTGTCTACACGCTTTCATCCCCCACCTAAGTCTCAGCGCCCCCCTTCTTCTCATAAGTCCGGCAAAAAATCCCTATTGCCGGGTTCTTCGCCTCCAACTAGTTCTGTAATGTGTGTGGAGGTTCATCCTCCTCCTTGTACAATATCTTCATCACCTGTCCCCTCTCAAGTTCCTTCCCTGACTGTTCCCTGGAGGCAACAATCTGCTTGCAGATCATCGGCAGCTGGGCCAGACGGCATACATATTCATATGCTACAGCATTTACATCAGTCTGCTTCGCTGTCCTCTTACGACTCTTTAATCTAATATGGTCGCAAGGAGTTATTCCCAACTGTTGAAGTCTGCTATTGTTCTT